>CAJNIZ010026380.1:16103-35597 GCA_905231905.1 Symbiodinium pilosum | reverse complement strand
GTGTGAAGTCCAAGAACCAAGGGGTGGAGAACGCGTCGCGCACGTTTCTTAGCTTTCGCGCACGGTTTGCCGCGATCGCATTTCTAAAGCCAACTTTTGGATTTTCGTGCAAAAAAGATTTTTAGACGAAATTCTCTGAAAAAACTTAGAAACTACGTTAGCTATGGATCGTGTGGGTGGGGAGAACCATTAGATTTAAGGGTTTAAGGGTTTAGGGTTTAGGGTTTAGGGGGTCTACTTGGAGGGTCCGGGGGACTTAGTAAATTTACCAATAACCCCTATAAACCATAAAGGAACCCCATTTATCCCCATTATTCACTTACTTCCTAAGTCCCCCTGACCCTCTAAGTAGGGTTTAGAGTTCAGGATGCGGTGTTGGGGTTCGAGACTTGTTGTTTGGGGTTTTGGGTGCCCAAGGTCTAGAGTTTTGGGGGTCTGGAGCTTGGGGTTTTCGGTAGCAAATATGTAGGAGCTTCTCAACATAGGGTTACCCTCATAGGGAGCCCAGGGATATGTGGCGAGAATTAGAGGATTTTTTGGCGTCCCCGTTAGCGAGGTGGAGTCTGGGTACATGAGGAGGGATGGCTTCATTTTCCAGGCTTTATGATTTCCTGCTGCATGACAATGCTTTGTGATAGACCCTTGGACCCCAAGGCCCACGCGCCAACAAGTAGTTATGGAGAGTGAGGTTCTGAAAAAGACTCGAACGGCTTATGAAGAGAAGCACTGTACACAGGTCTAATAGAGATGCTCCCCAGATCTAGATGGTTGAAAATTCAAAAGGCCCCTAAAAAGATTCCTGCCCTTTGACAAGGCAGCCATAACAGCTTCCCTGTTTCTTTTGGTTGAGGGTAGAGTCATGATATAGCAGGAGAACACATAACAGCATGTCATTGGTTCCTAGGTATAATCAGGCAAGATCCCATAGTCTCTTCTAGACTTATACATGCCATTGCAGATAACCCGACTGTCTCGGAGCATACTTACCTAGCAGTTGCGATGCTTCATATCTTTCATCCTCCGCCCTACTCTCTGAGCCCAAGCCCTGAACCTGGATCACTGTTGGAGGATTTGCTTCTGCTAAGACCCAAAGGCGTAATTGTAGTCTCTCTAGGATTGTAGCCACTAAGGGACCAAGTACCCAATAACCATATACTTACCCAAAACCTGTACTATAATCCCTATTACCCAAATCCCAAGTACCTAATTATTGGGTACATGGACCCTCTGGGAGCAGTATCCCAAGAAAGGACCCCCCCCCCCCCCCCCTACAAACCTAAACCTTGATGCCACCACAATCCCTAAGCTCAGAGCTTGTCAGTTGAGTAGTATTTTATTTGGGGATACGATGGTACCCAACATAGAGTAAGATTATATTCTCCTTGTGGGGTATAGTATTTCAGAACTTGTCAGTTGAACAAAAGTTCAACTTTAGCCCCGTACCCGGGCTGAAGCTGCCACCTCCAAAGGCAAGCCATGAGTCTGAAACCAACTCCCCCCCCACCCCAATAACATTGTTGCGAAACCTAAATACTAAAACTTTAGCCGTAAACCTGAAGTCTTACACCGAACCCAGCTCCTAGAAACCTGCAGCCAAAAATCCCAAGCCCTAAAGCCTACCTAGCCCCAACTAATCCCAACTACTTACAGCTTAGCTGTCATTACCCTCTGATTCTTTCAAAGACTTTAAGTTTGTACCTTTAATGTTTGTACTCCTAAGGGTTGTTGGGTCCCAAATACCCTTATTGAGGGCTAGTAGGGACCCAAAACCCAAGTGTACAAACCCTAAGGGTCCAAAGGAAAACTCCCTGATTCTTGTTCGTGCCAGTAGTCTGGAAGCCCCCGCGGAGCTATCCGCAGCTTCATCCAAGCCTGGAAGGGCCAGGGCCTGACTTTGGAGATCCATAATTATGGGTACCTGAACCCCCAAAGTATGTAGAATTATGGCCTTTTGGGCTATATTCAGGGGTTTTGGGCCATTATTTTACCTACTTTGGGGGGTTTAGGTAGTTACCATATCACCCAGGTAGGGGAGATTCCATCCCACTTAGAAGACATCCATGCGCCTCTGGGGTTTTGGCAGTGGCCTCTGGTCTTCAGCCTCACAGGGTTTTATGGGCTCAGGGTGCAAGGTATCTCGAGCTGGGGGCAGTTCTGAAATGGTGGGCCCCATTCAGAAGCATCCTTGGAGCAATTGAGCCACAGTCTAAACTCCTTCAAGGGGGATTATATAGGGGACTACTATAGGGGATATTAAGGGGGATACTAGGAGTTTAGACTATGGGTCAATTGAAGCCTGAAAGCTCGCGCTTGCTCGCCCATTGCGATTTCAATCGGTCAAAGCGAAGAGCAACGCGAACGCTCGGCCCTTCATGCTCCTGATAATGATTTTCGTATGTTTTCGCAGCCTTACATCGTGATAGCCATAACAACTGCTGCTTGGATGGTTAGTCTCAAGGGTTTGGACTTGAGAAGTGTAAAAACCTGGGTCTACCTCGCAGGGTTGAAGGGCTAAGCTGCATGCTTTCAGGCTGAGAAGCATGCTAGTGACGTCCCCGTTTACAATGGGCGTGTGGAGTATGAGGCCTCTGCAAGCCAATGAATTTCACGACCTCTGATGAAGGAACCAGAAACTTGCAGCGCACAGCCCCATCCGCCCAAGGCTTAGCATACATGCTCAGCTGTTTGTTATTGATCTGCGACCTCGAAATTCCACGCCTTGGACTAGACGCTGGAATCCGAAACTTCTAAGTCTCTAAACTCCAAAAGTGTGAAAACCACCCTCATTTTACTCCAGTCTGAAACCAAAAGGCTAACACAAAGGACTTGATGCCCCACGTGCCAGTAGCTGCAATCCTTGAACCGTGAATCATTTTCCATCGTCTTCCGCACGCCTAGGTTCTTGAGAAACCCTCAATGTCGTCTTTCCCTGTACAGCCCAAGATCCTTCCTGTCATCCCGCCACCCCACCCGAAACCGTAAAACCCTAAACCCAAACCCCCCTTAACCCCTAAAGCCTCTAAAACTCCTAAAGCCCCTAAAGCCCTAAACCCTTTTGCCTCCCTCCTTCCTCAGCAAGGCATCTTTACGGACGACCAAGCCGAATGGGACCGTCCAGGCCTGGGATGGGGTTTGAGGGATTGGGCAGCTTGAGAGGTTAAAAAAAGGGGTGTATTAGAGGGTTGAGGGTCTAGTGCAGTAATATCCCAATTATGCAGAATCCACTGAAAAAGAAGATGCAAAATGATGTGGAAGCTGTGATTATGTTGGGGTTTCAGGGTTAATTGCCAATATTATGGTTCCAGACTTCCAGAGCTTGGTAACTTTTTAGGCGCTACCGTACTTGTCTACGGCTCTATACGTTTGGGGATTTAGGGCTTTGGGGTTTGGCTGCTTAGGGTTAGGGATTCAATTCGGGGTTTAGGGCTTTAGGGTTTAGCGATTTAGCGCAGGAATTTGCGGTCGTAGCGGGCTGGTTGTTGGGTTTAGTTGTTTGGAGTTGAGGAGTTCAGAGTTTAGGGGTTTAGGACTTAGGGTGAGGCAGCTGAAACATCACGTGTTTGGACCCTTTTGATGTTTCTTTGGTGTTCTGTGGGCATAGGCTTTTGCTTGTTCTGACCTTCAAAATGCCTCTGCATTGGACCATCTAGGTAGGGACTTTCAGCTTTTTCATGTTTTGAGGGTGGTGTCTAGGAGTCCAGAAGGCTGGTTGAATTAGGAACTCTTTGCGGCCGCTGCTGCTTCTGGGATGATGGGTCTCCTTCTACGCTTTGATCATTCCTGGCTACCTTGGTACCCTAAACCCTAAACCCGGTGCCCTAACCAGCCTTTGCAGATATGACCATGCCGAAATTGTGGTCGGAACTCGAAGCTGGTACAAGGCCTCCGGGTTGCGGGGATTCGAGGGCGAGGGTAGGTGTTGGGCATAGCGGTTTCCTAAAACCACAGGGCGTGTGTAGCCAGGAATTGCAAAGGATTATTTGAGACTGGGGAGACTTGAAAGACGACAGACTACACCAGAAAAGACACAAAAGCAGCGCATTGTTTGGGGTACTTGTTTAAACACCGAGATGCATTAGGGGTTGCTCCGACTTTTTTTGAATGGCATGGCGTCAGGATATACAAGACCCGTAGGCTGCACCGATTTCTTCAGCTGCAAAGTTATGGATCTATTTCTTTCGGTTTCTTTGGGCATGCTGATGGCAAGGCTTCGGGGTTTGAGTTGAGGGGCTGTGGGTTAAGGGTTTAGGATTTCGGGGTTGCTGCTGATATGAGCTATAGTCTAAACTTCTAGTATCCCCCTTAATAAGCCCTACAGTAGTCCCCTTATAATCCCCTATATAACCCCCTTTAAGGAATTCAGACTATGGTTCATATGGGTCCTGGCCAAAGTTCCCCAAAAGATGGCCTATGATAGGGACCCGGAAGGGACCACCCATCTTTAAATGCCTCCTGCTAGGCAGCCGAAGCTCAGCTTCCCCAACAACAAGCTCGATTTTTTTCTTCTGCCTAAACCCCTAAACCCCCAACTCTAAACCGTAAACCCTGCGTGCTTGGCTCAGGGAAGTGGGAGGGTTTGGGGCCTTATCATACCACTGGGCAGTCCTTTGTCAAACCCTCGCCAAAAGATTTTGCGCCCGAAGCCTGCGGCAATATTTGAGGTAGTTCTCCGTATTGCAGATGTGAATCACCTCTTCCACCTGCCGCTCAGGATTTAGGTTTTAGGGTTTAGGGTTTAGGGCCCCAGAAGGCTTTGGAGCTCGAAAATGTCGTCAGATTTGAAAAGCTGGTCCACGAGTACCAGGGCCACTGTAGGAGAGCACTAAGTCTTTGTAGCAGAAATGAATCTTGTTTGCCATAAGAAGGAGTCACAGCCCGTTCCTGGAGTTGTAAAAGTAAAGCAGGGTGCGAGCAACGAGGCACGAAAAGAACAACAACAGCAGGGTTTGGGGGTTTGGTATGGAGGCATGCTGACTCTAAACCCTAAACCCTAAACCCTAATTCACGTCTCATGGCCCAGGAAGTCTGACGCATTCAGGCTATGCAAAGCCTTCGGCAAATGCAAGTTTCAGATTGGAGTCAAACCTTTGTGATCACACCGTTCATGTGAGCTAGAATCTAACCTCCTAGTCTCCCCATTCGTAAACCCTTCATAGTCGCCTATAGAAGGCCCGCTAAAGAGCTTAGACCTGATGCCCCTGTAAGGAGTGTAGACTATAGCACATGTAGCTAGCTGGGAACCGCAATAACACTTTCAACTGGGTTGCTGTTAAGGAACTTAAGTTAAGTTACTATATTGGGGAAACTCTATTATTTACTACATATACCCATTATGGTAACTTAATTTAAGTTCCTTAACAGCAACCCAGTCACACGATAGCATGCCGTGGCAATCGCATACAACTCTGCCTAGAGCCTATCAGACCGTCGGATGCTGTTCCCATTGGAGTGGATTTAGGGTTTAGGATTTAAATAGGGTTTGGGGTTTAGGGTTTAGGGTTTAGGATTTAGGGTTTAGGATGGTTTAGGATTTAGGGTCTAGGGTTTAGGAGTGCAATGGAGGAACTAGGCATGAACAAAACGAATCGGTTTTGAAATTCCGTGCAAAACCTGACCTGATACGCCCGGATCCTGACCTGCGCAAACACATCCTCCTGGACCAAACACAAACTGGGTTGCTGTTTAGGAACTCAATTGAGGTACCATAACATGGGTATTAAAGTCTAACAGTATGTACCCTAAACCCTATACAGTAACTCAACTTAAGTTCCCGAATAGCAGCCCAGCAAAACCCTAAACCCGAAACCCCAAACTCTAAACCCTCAACCCCTAAGCCCATAAAGTTAAAATCCAAACCCTCAACCCTCAACCGCGTCCCACCTTCAGTTGTGCCCCAAGGGGATTTCTGCGGTCCCTCGTCCGTTTGGAGACTTGGCAGACGAGGGGCTGTCCAAGCTTGAAGTGCTTAAGGTTTAGAGTTTTAGGGGTTTAGGGCTTTAGGATTTAGGGGTTTAGGGGTGTAGGGCTTTAGGGTTTAGGGTATAGGATTTGGGGGTGTAGGGTTCAGATAGGAATACAGGATTGCCGGGTAAGGGGCGGGAGCTTTCGGGCTAACAGATCTTCATTTTGAAAACCCTGGCCAGTAAGCCTAACTGGAAACCAAGCGCGACAAACAGAGAGAGCTTCTCTTAGGACAACTTTATCTGAGTTGCTGTTAAATTGAGTAAGGTACTATATATGCAGGAAACCCCGATTATTCACCATATGCCCATATTATGGTAACTTCGTTTTTTGAATTTCCTGAACAGCAACCCAGCTTCAAACAAAGAAGCCTCTACCTGAGAGAGCAGCAGCCAGGGGAGAAGCTGGGAAGGCTTCCCAAGCAGCAACCCAAACTGTATGGGTGGTTGTCAAAATTGTGGCCCCTTTTGGGTACCCTAAATATTAGGTGCTGTAATATAATAGGGATCCAAAAAGGGACCATAATTTTGACAACCACCCGTATGAGTTCAAGAGCTCAAGGTATCAAGGCTTTAGCCTTTGACTTCAGGGTTGTTTGGGTTTCGTGTTTGTAACGGACTGGTCCGTGACTCTCGCTCTTTGGAGCTCTTGGCACATCGTGACACAAACAATCGGGATCCTCCTGGTTTCCGATCAGCGAAACTTTTTTGAGAACTACCGGGTTAAGGAACTTATGCTAAGTTCCCATAATTCAAGGGTTGGGTTCTACCCCCAAGGTCGCACCCCAAAAAGAGTTCCTCCATATGGCCCTAATATAGCCCTTATATGAGCCAGTGTAGTTCCCTAGAGTCCCCTAAAAGGATCCCCAAACCCGGGGGTACAACCCTAGAAATGCAAGCCTGAAATCCTTGAATAATATGGAGATATAGTAATAGTGGACTTTTTGCTTTCTATCGTAGGCCCTAAATCCTAAACCCGGTATACCCTAAACCCTATATATGCCCACATTATAGTAACTCATTTTGAGCTCCATAATAGCGACCCAGACTATCCTGTCTGAGTGATGGATCCCTCTGCTGCAAACCCGGCTCCCTAAGCTAGGGTAGGTTTGGAAGCCCTGTAAAAATCAAATGTTTATGGCCCTGCAAGGACTATTTAGGGATTAAGGGTAACACAATTTTATGTAAAAAAAAATCAAGCCTACCCCTGCTAAGGGTTGGGCGGCCCCAGCAGTGGTATGTTTGGTCCACCATCATCTGGATGCGGTCGAGGACTTTCGGCTCACCCACCACGTCCTGCAGCAACCGCTTGCCGAAGAGGATCTTAAGCCCTGATGCCTTTCAAGACGAACACGTTTTGTCCGAACAACCCTCCCAGGTCCAGCGACACCACAGGGGCGCCGGCCTCACTTGCAGACCGAGGCCGACCCAAACAAACACAAGTTCACAGGAGATTCTTCCAGCCCGGTCCTTGTACAAGATCCTGGGCTGGTTCCTGCAGCAGGAAAAGCTAATGATTTCTTGGCTTATGTGTACATTTCCAGTCTGAGCCAAGGCAAGCTTAAATGCCAAACCCTGTGGTCAACGTCTCCTCACACCATCTCACGCCCAAAGCTCAGAATAGACTGCAGAAGTCACAGTATCCTGATTGCCTTAGGTGGACACCCCACCCAGTAATAGTGACTATCAGGGATAATGCTGATTATATTAGGGTTTAGGGTTCAGGGGCGACTATAAGGGATAACTATTGGTGATTATCTTCTATTAGGTTCCTCATATATTCATACTATACCACAATTACATTGCGAGGGGTCGTCCTAATGCTTGCCTGAATCCCTGCCGATTTCTGGGAAGCTTTCAACTGGTCTAAACAGGGCGAGGTTTCAAACGTCGACAGCCATGCCCTGAGTTTCGTCCGCAGAAAGTAAACCTGAGACTCCCCTGGTCCCTTACCTCAATCTGCGCCCCCAGACACTCCAAGCTCGAGACTCTATATCAGAAGATAATACCTATCTCATCCCTATATAGTATATTCCCTTATTCCCTACTAGCCCTAAACCCTAAACGCTAATCCCCAGTAAACAAAATCGGAGCTCTTCTCTTCTGCATCAGAGCCAAGGCGCATATCTGACAGGACCTGGCAGGGTCAAGCATCCCGCGCCCGTCCCTGCCCTAAGGTTTAGGGTTTAGGGTTGAGGGTTCTGCCTACTGGGTTGCCATTAAGAAATAGAATCTAAATTGCTATAATAGGGGTATATAGTAAATGATAGGGTTTCCTTATCAAAGTAACCAGCCCTGCCTAGCTCAGGCTGGAGGATGGTGAAGGGCTTTTGACTTCTGCGAACCAGTGCATACTTCACAAAATTAGTCCGGTGCAACAGAAGCCTGATGGACCTTCCCAAATGCGATTTCGAAGAAGCCTGGCTCTCTCTACCACATGATGAACTACAAGACAAATATCAACATAAATTGTGGCGGCCCCTCAGTCCTACACCCAAAACCCTAAACCCCAAAACGCAAGTAAGCTGACCCCCCCGATAACCCGCGGCCCCAAGTCTGCAGCCTATGCCTGCAACACCGTGCTGAGGCCGTTCTGTTGTTATTCCCATTATTCTTCATGTGAATAGTATTACGAGTATTATTGTTAGTATATTCCCATTATTCTTCATGTGAATATTATTACTAGTATTATTGTTAGTAGACTCCCATTGCTTCGCCACGAGGCCCTCCAAAGCACAGCCAAATTTGCGCAGCAACGAAACGTCTGAAACTCAAGTCTGGGGGGCACGGGGTATATAGGGGTCATATGGGGATAATGGAAAAGAAAGTCGAAACTATTGCATTATAGGGTTAATTATATGGGGCTATATATATATATATAATGCTAGTCTATTTATCATGCAACTGTTACTGCGTGGGGCACTACCCAAGACCCCGCCGCCCATTTTCAAGCTACACCCACACCCCCCGCAAAAGAAATCCTATTATCATTTCTTGATTTAGGCCCCTCAAACCCCCAAAACGGGGCACATGCTGTTGGAGGGCCTCGACCATGTCAGGATGGTTGCCCGAAATCGCGCAATGAACTGGTGTCTGGCCTTGTAGCTGAGGTTTAGGGTTTAGGGTTTGGGCTGCCGTCTTGGCAGTCCCTATAGTAAGGGTCTAGGGTTGGGGGTAAGGGCTTATAAGTTATAATATTTTGGAATCTATATCGGGGTCCCCTATATTGGGAAGCTGCCATCTGGGCCAAGGGGTAGAATGCTTTCTTGGCTAGCTCTGCTGTAGGAAAGGCACCGGGCTATCAATTTCAGGATCTAAGGGTGGGGACCCTAAACCCTAAACCCTAAACCCCAAACCCTAAACCCTTAACTCTAAAGGGGGCTTGGCAGCTCAGCCTGGAGAGCTAGCGCCCACGGTTGTGACGTTGCGCGGCTGCAAACTGAAGTTGCCAGTGTCAGATGAGTTATAGTCTAGCCTCGTTAATTACAGAGGGTTATATAGGGTTTAGGGTTTAAGGTTTCGGGTCTAAACCCTTCAAGAGGCTTATGTAGGGGGTTATGTAGGGGACTACTCTTGGCCTTCTTAAAGGGGGGATACTAAGAGTTTAGACTATACCTCAATCTCAGACCAGAGTTGCATGTTGGGAGCCTTCATTGCATTTGAGGTTTCCTGGTCCTTGGGCCTTTGAGATTTTGGGCTTGGGGAGCAGGGGTGCCACCTTGCAACACGTGCAGCAGGATTTTGGGCGTGTGAGTTGGGCAACTCAGCCCCTGACCGCTAATAGTTTCCATTTCATTTTCCATTATCTCAATATAACCCCAATATTTACCCTATAATCCCAATATAACCCATTATAGCATTTTTCATTTTAGTTTCCACACCTAAGACCCTGCCTGCTGGATGGTCGGAACGCAAAGACCGTTTAGGATTAGCGTTGGCAGTCTTTGTGAAGCCCTAAACCCTAAACCCTAAATCATCAAGGCTGCACTAGCATGGGAACCTGTGACGAAGCCCCACGTGATACCCGTAGATCGTCTCTACGATCCACAGCCCCGCATTCGGTTTAGGGTTTCGGGTTTAGGGTTTAGTGCCTGGTAGCAATCTTGTCCCTGGCATGCCTTCCAGACCCAAACCTGGCCCTAAACTAACAGAGCTTCCGTCTAAACTCCTAGTATCCCCCTTAATAACCCTTATTATACTCCCCTATATGATCCCCTATATAACCCCCTTTAAGGAGTTTAGACTCTAGTTCAACAGCACAATAAATCTGATGAATCTGGTGACAACCATGCTCTGCCAACCGCAACCCTGGGACGGTCATGGCGCGGAACCCGAAGCCTGGCCTCATACCAAACCTGTGAACTGTCAGAGCCCGATGAGAACTCGTGACTCAAGTATGGGCCCCTAACATTCACCCTTGAGCCCTTTTAGATGGATTCTAGGGACCCCTAAGGGTACATATAGGGTATATAAGTATATAATAAGCATCTAAGGATCCCAGGGTTAAGGGCCCATATCAGGGGCCCATGGCTTTAACCTTCGAAGGACTCTGTATACTGGGGTGCAGGCCTATCCCATTCCGAGCATCCTCCAGGCGAACAGGGCAAGGTTTACAGGGTTGTAGGTGGTAGGGTTTAGGGTTTAGGGATGTGAGCCCTAGAGCCTAAACCCTAGACCCTAAACTCTAAACCCTAATAAACTCTAAACCCTAAACTCTAAACCCTAATAAACTCTAAACCCTAAACTCTAAACCCTAAATTCCCTAAAAGCAATCATCAAAGGCACCCCAGAATCACATCGGCCTTACACTGTAGGAGTCTTGACTGTGGCTCGAAGAGATTCGGGACGTCAAGGAAAGGAAACCACAACTTGACCGGGAATTTGAATGTTTAGGGTTTAGGATTTAGGGTTGAAGAATCCAGTACTACGGTCGATGGTTGGCTGCGTGCGTATGTTTCTGTGCATTTATTCGGTTTGCATGCGGCTTTGGAAGCTCCAGCTTGTATGATCCACCAACCAGGGTTCGCCGGCAAAACGCCCAGACACGGGTCACAAGAGTAGCGTTTTTTTGGTGGTTAAACCCAGTAAGATAATATTCCTTATATAAGATATTATACCCCAAAAAGAGGATAGAGTCTACTCTACCCCACGTAAAATACTACTCACAAGGAATCCTTTATAGAACCTGTGCAAGCTGTGAGCAGATTTTGTTGGGGCCCTTCAAGTTTAAGTCCAAAACAGAGAGGCATCGCAACGCAGTGCACAACGGGCCCAATAAGAGACAACCCCATTGGTGGTTTAGGGTTTAGGTGGCGTGGATTGAGTGGCCTGGGCCAGCGGCCAAGCTTGCAGGAAACCGCAAGGAACTTGCCCCAAATTTCAGGCCGTTGGTTAGCTGGGAGTCGAGAAGAAAATGGAACCATTATAATGGGTTATGTAGGGACTACAAGGATCCGTTCCTTCCTAGCTAACCAAAGGGAAGCAAACTCTTTGACTTTGATACGTGCCAGCAAGTGGTACATCCCGTGTAAACCGACACCCAAATCTGACCGCAGTGACCGGAAGCACCCTTTGCATGTATTATTGTTAATATTATCATTAGTATTATTACCCGTGTTATTTCTATTATTTTTGTTATTCCTATTATTATTATTACTATTCCTATCATGATTATTTGTATTGTTATTATTGTTATTCTTATTGTTGTTGTTAGAGGAAGGATGGAAATCAAATGGACATTTGAATTGAGCGCAGCTTGAGCGAGCTCTAAGCATGGCGGCCATGGGGAGCCAAATGGAAAACAAACTTACAAATGTAATGGAAACAGTGTATCTATTTACATATGTATATATATATATGGCTCATTTTCCAAATTATGGTCCCTTTTTCGTTCCCTCTCAAAATACGACGCCTAATCTTCAGGGTACCCAAAAAGGGATCATAATTTTGACAACCACCCGTATATAATGTGGTAGAAGGGCGGTGAAGTCTAAAGCCTCCGAGCTGAATCTTTGGAACCTTTTTGGACATGTACTCTTTTTCCACCCCAAGTGTCTTCGACTCTCTCAGCACCCCAAACCCAGACCCTAAATCCTCAGCCCTGAACCCTAGATCCTAAACCCTAGATCCTAAGCCCTAAATAATCAGCCCTCAACCCAAAGCTGCGTTCTCGCGCCTTGGCTGCCCCGGCTTGCAGTAAAATTTCTGCAACAACCTTGTTTCCGTGCACGGCCGCGACGTGCAGCGGGGTCGAACCTCAGCAAGGTAGCAAAGATGGAGCCTGCGACACTAGGAGCTTCTGTTTGGCTCTGCAATATAAGAATGGAAAGTGCGCTGGAAACTACTATATACAACACAGCACGCACACATCCATGATGAATCAACCGGAGTGCGTGGTGCGATTTGGTCGCGGTGTTGCAAATCAGCAATACCATAAGGAATCAGACACTCTTGACGTGGCTTGCACGCAGCTCTGGCGTTTCTAGCTTGGTGACCATGACTTAACTTTGGACCCCCTACGGTACCTTCACGATAAAGGATCGAAAGCAAATTTCTCTGTGCTGGGCGAAGTTGGACCCAAATATACTATAGTAGTTGCCATTATCCCTACATAACCCCTATGAACTATAATAGCTTCCATTTTATCTTCCATTATCCAATATAACCCCATGCACTATAGAAGTTTCCTTTGTTTTTGTCTATTGTCCCTATAGAACCCCAATGTATTGTTATTGAGGACACAGAATGACACCTGGAAAGCCATACCTTCGAGATCTTGAAAGGGTTCTGGGTTTAGGGTTTAGGTTTAGGGTTTAAGGGCCATAGCTTCAAGATCTTCAAACCTAACATGCTTATGTAGACCCATGATTAATGAACCCCCTGCTTTTAAAGGCTAAAGGCCTTAATATTCGGATCCCCATCATAATCCCTATGAAAGGGTTTATGAATCATAGGTTTATTTATGGTCTTCTTGGAAATGAGGCCCTTTGTCAATTGGCCCTGGGCAGCTGACCCATCGCATTCTTGACGTCCTGACCAGGAGGGGCTTGGGGCTGAAGAATCTGGTTTAGGGTTGAGGCTTTAGGGTTTAGGGTTTAGGGTTTAAGGGCGAAGTGAGAAGCACGTTTCTCTTCTCGTGAACAAAGCCCTAGACCCAAAACCCTAAGTCCCTAAACCCTGAACCCAAAATCCTAGACCCAGTGAAAGCAAGATGAAAGAACAGTGGACAACAACGAACTGATCACAGGCTGAAGCTACCTCCATGAAGCAGCACGAGGTCAGTCGTATGAGCTACAATCTAAACTCCTTAGAGGAGCTTATAAAGGAAATTACATAGGGGAGTATTAAAGGAGTTCTTGCAACGGATTCTAGGAGTTTCGACTATAGCTCATATTGGGCGCCTGGCAACTCTTGGCAACACGAGCAGCAAGACCCAACAAGAACGGCCCTCACTTTAGATAGCTTTATCGTTACTACTATATTACTATTACTATTCTTGTTCTTGCTATGCTTGTACTGCTACGATTGTCAGAATTGTTATTATTATTACTACTATTATTAGTATCATTCGTGTTAATATTATGGGTAATATTCTTATTACTACTACTATTAGTCCCTGCAGCCTTGTCCACGCCCGCGTGCAGAAGCGCCCGGACCACCTCGAGCTCCCCTTGCTCCGTAGCTTCGTGCAAAGCCGTCTCCTGGCCTGTTGGCTCACCTTGGTTTAGGGTTCAAGGTTTAGGGTTTCGGGTTTAGGGGTTTAGGGTTTACGGGTTTAGGATTTAGGTTTTAGGGTTTAGGGGTTTAGGGGTTTAGGGTTTAGGATTTGGGGTTGGGTTTAGGGTTTAGGTTTAACCTAAGAAAGTGATTTTCAAGTTTTTTGGGTGGCGAATGAACTAACAAAGGTTTGGGGGTTAGGGAGTAAAATTTCTACAGGGTTGCTGTTAAGCAACTTAAACTCAGCTACTATAATCAGGAAACCCTGCTAATTACTATATACCCAGATTATGGTAACGTAAACCCTAAACCCTAACCCTACATACCCATACTATGGTAACTTAAACCCTAAACCCTGCCCCCTAAACCCTATATTCCTATATGGGTGGTTGTCAAAATTATGGGCCTTTTTGGATCCCTATCATAACACGGTACCTAATATTTAGGGTACCCAAAAAGGGACCATAATTTTGACAACCGCCCATATACCCATATTATGGTAACTTAATTCGAGTTCCTTAGCATCAACTCAGGTTTCTAAAGCTAATGGCTCGGTAGTTCCGGTCTCTGCTCTAGTGGTGCCAGGAAGGTTGTTGGGTTTAGAGCCCTAATTTTGGATAATACTGGGGTTATATAGGGGTTATATTGGCGTTATGTTGGGGTCATATAGGGATAATGAAAAAGAAAATGGAAACTACTATATTAGAATAGGGTTATAGCTTCTGGTAATATTGGAATTTCGAGCATCAAGCTTTCAGTTACCTGCTTTTTAGTACAACTATGGCCCTATCAAAAAATAGTACTTTCCATTTTCTTTTCCATTATCCCTATATAACCCCAATATATACCCTATTATAATATAGTACTTTCCATTTTCTTTTCCATTATCCCTACACAAGAGTCTTTAAGCTGTCGTGTAGCCCGGCATTTCTTGGGATTGGAGGGTTTGGTCTCAGGGCTTCGGGCTTTGGGGGAAGGTTTTGGGCTCCCCTAAAACCCTAAACCCTAAAACCCTAGAACAGTGCACGTCACCAAGATCTGGTCTGGGTTTACGACTTTCGGGATCAATGCTTTCAGCTTCGGGCTTGGGGTTCCAGCCAGCTTGTTCAGGGTTTAGGGTTTAGGGCTTAGGGCTTAGGCTTTAGGGCTCTTTTTTTTGAACGCTTAGGATTTAGGGTTTAGGGTTTAGGGCTTTTGTCGGGGCCGTGCGCGCCTTCGGGCGGCGCGCTTTGGCGCCACTACTGGGAGATCCCACAAAACTCTAGAGAGCCTAACATATTTAAAATGTGGTCCTAGGATAGTGGCGTTGTGATCAGAAAGGTTCGGGTAGCAACGTTTCTGCATTACCTCTATCCAATACGGGAACTGCATGCCTCTTCTGCGGCCTTGGGCCAGTATTCTGTCTTTGTAAGCACTAGCAAAGACTACGTTATGAAGAGGGTCATCCATGCTACTGGCAAAAACCTCTTGCAGCATCTTGTGCTGCAAAGCGTACAGGAGTTCTGAAGGGCATTGTGGTCTGCCCGCTTGGGCCCATACGTCTTCGTTGCTCACCCTGGAAGAGTGCGAAGCTTTAAGTCCCATAGCCCTACGAAGGAATCTATCCTACTGCGCGTCAATTTTACGGAGGTCTTTATCAGTAAGCGTTAGAGCATCCAACCCATACACCAGGCTTGGGAGAAAGGCAGCCTGAAAAAAATTGACTTTTCTAGCTCGAGTCATAGAACTATTCTAAACTAGCCTCAGCTTCTTGTATGAATCTGAAACCCCTAGTCTGTGTTGGAATGCTGTCTCAAAGGGTTTGTCCCATGAAATCATTGATCCCAAGTATTTGGCCTTGTCTGCTCTAGGGACTTGTTCCCCCGTCTTAAAGTATAATGCCGCGGTGTGGTCCGGTGGAGAAAGAACCTCCATTTTGGGGTTTAGGGCTTAGGGTTTAGGGTCTAGGGTTTAGCGTTTAAATTCTCAAAAAAGCTTCTCTGCACCAGCCACAGCCGAATCTGACACCTGAGGACCTCACCAACATTGAGGTTCGACTTGAAGCCGTCCTGGGGAGATGCAAAACGGCCAGACCCGAGCCGTCTTTAAGACCCCAAGCTCAATACGGTTTAGGGTTTAGGGTTTAGGGTTTAGGGATAGGAGCTTCTCCCAATGTAACCCCAACATACTATAGTAGTTTCCATTTTCTTTTCCATTATCCCAATGTTACCCCAATAGCCTACCCAACACGGAAAGCACTTAGAATCCCTACAGGAACAACCCTGCAACCACTGTGCTGAAAATCCTGCAACAACTGTTCCTAGCAAATGCGGGCCAAATATGTCCTGACAAACTCACCCCTCCGCCCTCGCGTGGACTGTCTCAGCGCTTTGAGAAACGGGCTAAGGAGAAACTTGGCATGCTTCGTTCTGGAGGCAGCCCGCAACAGAAACAAGCAACTCATTTATGCAAGATCCTGGAGGTGTTGATGTTCGATGCAAACCTTAGTCCTAAACCCTAAATCTGAAACCCGACACCCTAAACCTTAAACCCTAACACTAAAACCCTAAACCTCAAAACCCTAAACGCTAAACCCTTAGATTCTAAACCCTAAACCCTTAAATCCTAAGCCCTAAGCCCCAAACCCTGAACCCTAAACCCCAAGCCTGTCCCCAAAGCCTATGGTCCTGCTCCTGCGCAAGCTGAATTAATGCCTTGACGCGCTCGTGGCCACCAACTTCAGCCAAGGACAGTGGCGTCATTCCTGTGCGGGCAATTTAGGGGCTAAGGGTTGGGTTTAGGGCTTAGGGTGTAAGGTTAAAACTGTGCTAGATGGCTAGTTTTAAGGTCTTAGCGGGTATTTGAAAAATTATGGTAGCTCCACACCGAGATGGGGCTTTGGAAGAACTAACATGGACGGCTTTTGCAAAGGGATTCCTACGGAACCTCCTGACCGGGACCTGGTCTGTGGAGTCGCATGGACCCACTGCGTTTCTTGATGTAACCCTAAACCCGAAATCCCTTAAACCCTAAACCCCAAACCCTCAACCCTAAACCCTAAACCCCAAACCCTAAACCCCAAACCCTCAACCCTAAACCCTAAACCCTAAACCAAGAGTTCTAGGAGCCGCAATGTCTTAGCAGAAACATTACCTGACTGGACTCCGGAAGCCCTGAGACCCCTTGGTGCCAGCTACAGCTCTGCAAACTATTCTGCGGGTGTTTAGGCAGCTAGTGTTTTAGGGTTTTAGGGTTTTAGGGTCTTAGGGTTTTTAGGGTTTAGGGTTTAGGGTTTAGGGTTTAGGGTTTAGGCTTTTGGGTTTAGGGCGGAGGCCCTCCGCCCACATCTCAGGAGCCCCCGAGCTCCCTGTTCCCTCAGATCAAACAATCTCCCTACCAAGTTGCATCAAACATTTCCCTTAATGCAGCCCCGAAGCAGCTAAGTGTTAGCAGGGGTGTGCGTGCGTCCTGACTTGTGGCAAACAGGTGGACCCCCACCCTAAACCCGCACAATATTGAACAGCAAATTTCCCGAGAAAAAAAAGCAGAAAAACAATGTAAACCGCGGTATCTTGTAATCCTCATTATGGGGACCCCTAAAACCCTAAACCCTAAACTCAACCTAAAACCCTAAGCCTGATTATGGGGACCCCTAAAAAGAGGTATCCCTAAGTTGGGAAACCGCTACAGATGGCTGCGCAATCGAGGGGATCCTGGCCTCCGACGCTCTTCACGTCCTCAAGCGGCTAAGGTTTAGGGGGTTTAGGGTTTAGGATTTAGGGTTTAGGGTTTAGGGCTTAGGGTTTAGGAGCTTCCGAAAACGGAAAGGATTCCGCTCAGGCCCAACCCCCTGGCACCCGAGACTCCAAAGTAAAAACCGGGGGTGGTCCTAGTGTCCTGAGCTTGGGATTTGGGGTAATTAAGCAGGATCCCCTGTTCCTTGCAGGCACTTTGGCTTCCAGCTTCCTTCCATGGAGCGGTAAACTTACTGGTTCTAAGTAGGGAATAGGAGCGTATACTATAATATCCATATATTATATTCCCTTATTTCCTAGTAACCCTCAACCCTAACCCTAAATAATATATTGCCTTATTCCATACAAGTCCTAAACCCTAAACTCTAAACCTTAAACCCTAAAACCTAAACCCCAAACCCTAAACTCTAAATAATACATTCCCTTATTCCCTACTAACTCCCAGTAGGACCAGGGTTCCGGAGAAAAGCTGAGCTCATGGCCAGCTTCGCTGAGGCCTCCAAGAGCACCTGCGAACATATTTAGGGTTTAGGGTTAAGGTTTAGGGTTTAGGGTTTAGGGTTTAGGGCTTAAGGTTTAAGGTTTAGGGTTTAAGGGTTCAGGGTTTAAGGTTTAGAGCCATAGTTCTAACTCCTTAAAGGCGGGTATATGGGGCTATTATATGGGGTCATTGAGGGGAGGACTCTAAACTGGTAGTATCCCCCTTAGGGTTTAGCCCTCTAGAATCTAGAAGCACCGATCGGAAGCTTGGAACATGATCTCAGATGATCACCTCGACGACACCGAGGTGGCCGTGGCCGGCAGCCAGGTGCAACGGGGCCATGCCTAGCGGTGTTCTCGTTCTAGAGGCCCTCTTCAACATCTTCGGGGAAGCCGGTGGAGGAAAGGGAGTTAAGGGCACCCTGAACCCTGAACCCTAAACCCTAAATCCTAAACCCTAGACCCTAAATCCTAAACCCTAAATCCTGAACCCTGAACCCTTAATCCTAAACCCTAACCCCGGTTTCAAAGCCTCAGGAGCACTTGATCATCTGTGCCAGCAGTAACTTCTCCAGCGTCTTAGAAGATGTATATAGTCCCCCTTAAGCCCCATATACCCAATATTATATACCCTATATAACCCATTATAATAGTTTCCATTTTCTTTTCCATTATCCCTATATAATCCAAATATAACCCTAATATTACCCCATGTTCTATCTACTTAAGAGGGACTGTATGCTTGGGGTACAGATCCCGGAAGCCGAATCAGAGTGGAGTTTACGGCTTAGGGTTTAAGGTTAAAGGTTTAGGGCTTAGGGCTTTGGGTTTAGGGTTTAGGGCTTAAAGTTTAAGGTTGAGGGTTTAGGGTTTAAGGTTAAAGGTTTAGGGTTTAGGGTTTAAGGTTTAGGGCCTTGGGGTTTAGGGTTTTTGGTTTGGAAATGGATCTCCAGTTTCAGAGGATTTCATCCAGGATAGCCAGGTACTTGGGATCTACCGAACATAAGGAGGCCTAAGGAGCTCAACCATACCAGCATACATGAGCCATAGTCTAAACTCCTAGTATCCCCCTTAATAACCCCTAGAGTAGCCCCCATATAATCCCCTATATAACCCCATTTAAGGAGTTTAGACTATGGCATACATGCTACCAGGACTACGCATGCCACGCTTAGTTGCAGGCAAGAACGATATCAGCAATTATTTAAATAATAATGAAGGTCGTAATACCGACCGAGTACCCTAAACCACAAACCCCTTCTTCCATAACCTGAAACGGCTTATGGGTGCATTTTGGAGGCTTCTTCTGAGATGCAGGCCGAAGGCATCCCGAGCATCCTGCAGACAAGGCGACGGTTTAGGGTTCGGGATTCAGGGTTTAGGGCTCACATAGGGATTATAGGAATATATTGGAGTGAATAAGGGATAATGGAAAAAATGGAAACTGCGATAATGGGGCTATACAGGGTTTAGGGTTTAGGGGCCCAACACTTTCGGGGTCACAGTCGCAAAGCTTTTTTGGCTCACGGAGGCCTGCATGCACAAGCTTTTACAACTTTTCATGGACTTCAAGGGTTGGGGTCCTAAACCCCCAAACCCTAAAC
>CAJNIZ010026380.1:0-16075 GCA_905231905.1 Symbiodinium pilosum | reverse complement strand
CTAAACCCTAAACCCTTCAGGGTCCGCTGCGTTTGCATCGGGGCTACATGGGATGAAGGATGCAATGCGAACTGCAGATTTGACATGGCGCTTGCCCTTCATTCTGAATACTGCAATCCTTCGGACTTTCGCCCCAATATACTATAGTAAGTTCCATGTCCTTTTCCATGCTTCCTATATATTCCCAACGCACTATGGCCGAGCCAGTAGTTGCTGAACTGGACATGCCGAAACCGCAAAACCCTAAGTCGATCTCATAATATACTATAATCCCTATAAAGCCCATTATAATAGCTTAGTTTATCCCAATGTAACCCAATATACTATAGTAGTTTCCATTTATTTTTCCATTATCCCATTATCCCCTATATAACCCCAATATAATAGCTGAGGGACATGCCCTTTTCCCGCTCCTTGGCGGCTCCGCCGGCCAGCAGCGCCTCGAGCATTTATGGGCCCCTAACATGGGCCCTTAGTCCTTTTAAGGGGGTTCTAGGGACCCTTTAGGGAACATATAGGCTACACTCCCCCAAACTAACATGGAAAACCATATGGTACCCTTTTAGAAGGACTGTACTTTATAGGGCCCTTTTTGGGTTTCCATGTTAGTTTCCTGGAGTGTATATGGTAGGCACAGGTTTCAGGGCGAAATGCAGTCTGGCTTTGCATCGGGTTCAGGGTGAACGGGCCTTGAGGGCTTGAAACTTCAGGCTTTGTAGCGGCTAAATTCGAACCCCTGAAGCTTGGAACCCTAAAGCCTAAACTCTACATAATCCCATTATAGTAGCTTCCATTCTCTTTCCATTATCCCTATATAGCCCCAACCCTCGGTGGAAAGTTCAGGTTTTGAGCTTCGCAGACACAGCCTGCACATCTTCGGTTCGCCCCTCCCGGGCTGCGACGTGCAGAGCAGTACCTCGGCACAGAAGCTTATTGTGTTCCTTGCTATATTGGGGTTATGTTGGGGATGTAATATTGGGATAATGGAAGGAAATGGAAACTATTATATTATAATGGGGTATATATTGGGGTTATATTGAATGGAATAGAATATGGAAACTACTATAATATATTGGGGTTATCTTGGGGATAATATCGGGATAATGGAAAAGAAAATGGAAGCTACTGTATTATGTTTGCTGTTCCTTTTGTGCTTCTGGGTATTCTCTTGCTCGAGAGGCCTGGGTCTGAAGGCTTGCTTTTGTTTTCACAGGAAACTACTATAGAGTTATATGGGATTATGTAGGAGCATATTGGGGTTATGTTGGGAATAATGGAAAATAACATGTAAACTACTATAAAGTAGCTTCAGCGCAACATCCCTGAGTTCGGCTGGTAGGTTCCGATTTATGACCTTGGTGCGGACTCCGAAATGTCGGCACTCCAGCCAGCATAGATCCTAAACCCTAAATCCCTTCAAAAGGGCCCCAAACCCTAATTTCTTTTTTAGACGGGACCCAAGCCCCCTATGGCATTTGCACAGCCGGAGAATTGCCAGGCAACATGACGGGAATCATGTTGCAAGATCAGAGAGACATGAACGGCATCGTGTAGATTTGAGGTAACTCTTGGTTTTTGGGTTTAGGGTCTTTAATGCTTGGAAACCAAACAACCTCTATTGAACCACATATCGGCAGCAGTGGTGGCAAAAGCAAGTTAGACTGGCTCGATTCATATGAAGTTTCTAAACCAAAACAAAGAGGAGAACTAACATCATCGCACCACACACATGGCTGTCCCTAGCATCCCTAGCAACTCTCCTTAACGCCATGCATGCCGGGCCCCCGGCCGCTGTCCTGGAAGGGGCTTTGACCCGGGCTCGTGTTTTCAAACAGGCTGAGCAAGGGTAAAGGTTACATGGAAATGTAAGTGGCCGAGACTCAAATTGATCTCCTCGAACCCAAGCTCATGGAAGGACCCATCTCGGGCTTAAGGCCCTAAACCCTAAAGCCGTAAAGCTAGATTCAGGGCTTGGCCTTTCAGGCTCGCGGCTTGAGATTCGGGAGTTGGGGCTTGGAGTGAGTAACAACCCTAGACCCCTAAACAATAAACCCCTATACCCTTACGTAAACCTTCAAGGATCTCAAAGTTCAATCCTTGGCAGCACCTTCCTGCCAACTCTGATTAGATCCACGGACAGGGCTTGGGACTTACAACTTCCAACGAGCCGATGCATGTACGATAATGGGTTTTATAGGGTATATAATGGGGTCATATTGGGATAATGGAAAAGAAAATGGAAACTACTAAAATGGGTTCTATTAGCAGCGTGTGTCCTTTGACTGCACTTGGTCTGCATCTTCAAGTTGGGGGGGTTTAGGGCTTGGGGTGGGGACTCTCCCGAACCGAACTTTCCTACTCGGTAGTTGATGAAAATTCCTGCTCCTAAAGTGGCAATTATGGAAAACAAGTCCCCCTGTATTTCCATAACCCACAAGATCCTCAAAGGATCTCAGTAAGGACCCTCGGATCGACCACTCTTCGGCATCCACGCGGTTTAGGGTTTAGGGCTTAGGGGCTTAGGGTTTAGAACCTAAACCCTACACCCCCAGCCCTGAACGCCCTGAACACCATAGCTGCTTCAGGCTACGCACCCCTCTGCCAAAACTTGGTATACTCCTGAAGCTTAAAGTTTAGGGTTTAGGGCTTAGAGTTGAGGGAATAACCCCAAATCCCTATAAACCCCTGAATAAGCCCAGTTTCCATTAATGTTCTTTCCGATTTGATTGTCCGTTATCGAGATAGTACATGCCTATACCTCCCGAATCTATCCATATATGACCCTTTCCAGGGACCAAGGGTTTCCACTGGTTCTCCATTGTTTGACTGCCTGTCAACTTGTCAACCCTAAACCCCAAGGTTTAGGGTAAGGGTTTGAGGTTAAGGGTTAAGGGTTCGGGTTTCATCCAACTCCCTGCGTCCTCAGCAGCCATAGGGTTAAAGAGGAGCACGGTGGGGGCTGCAGTTTCCGCATGGCTACGCGTGTCCCAAATGGTGGAGGTGTGCCTGGGTTCAGTTTAGGATTTAGGGTGAGAACCAGGGCTATTTCATCAAGAGTGTTGTAGTGGCTTAGTAGCCGGTTGCTGACGACAACCCAAACCCCCGCAGCTCTTGATTAAAACTTGTACAACTCAGAATGAAATCTCCACCTGCGTGCGACCATTCTGCTGGGCACCTTCTTGTCGACCACAAGCCCTACACCCCAAAACTTCAAACCTCAATCCACAAAACTAACCTGACAAAAGCCCCAGCCCATCCCAAGCAAACCTTGAGCCCTCAAGATTACTCCGCGCACTAAACAGCAACCCTAAACCCTTAAAGCCTTAAACCCTTAAAGCCTTAGACCCTAAACCCTAAACCCTTAAACCCTTAAACCCTAAACCCTAAAACCCTAAACCCTAAACCCTAAACCCTAAACCTCAACAAGACCCAGGCACAAATGGATGGTCTCGGCCTTCGGCGGGCTCTTTGCGGCTGCAGCGTGATTGTTCTGCGGAGCCTTGCTTAATGTAGATCCCTAATAAATAAGGGTTTAGGGTTTAGGGTCCCTTCATGGGGATTATAATATGGATCCTAATATTAAGGCCCGTAATACAAAGAGGTGGTTTATTAATCTGGGGTCTACATGAGGGATTTGGCATTTGCGGCTTTTGGAGGTTTTGATTGTCGATGCCAGAATTCAAAGGCTCGTCTCTGGATGCGCCATGCTAAGGGTTTAGAGTTTAGGGTTTAAGGTTTAGGGTTTAGGGTTTAAGGTTTAGGGTTTAGGGTTTAAGGTTAGGGTTTAGGGTTTAAGGTTCAGGGTGGCTACTAAAGAATCCTGGGGCTTCTCATAATGAGCGTTTCCGACCTTCCGAAGCTGCCTGGGTTTCAATTCCTCAGGGTTTAGGGTTTAGGGTTAGGGAAGGAAGACTTGCACAGTAGTGCCTAAATGAGCCCTGGACTAAAGTTTCCCCCCCAAAACTCCCTGTACATCCCCTTCTAGGTCCCCCCCAACCCAACTTTAGCCCCTATATAACCCATTATAGTAACTTCCATGTTCTTTTCCATTCCTTCATTCCCAGCTGACCAAAGGCCAGTCTAGCCCACAGGAACATCACGACCAACTAGTCCAACCCTGTGCGACCATTGATGTCAGCTAGAGTCTGTATTTCCTACAGAATTTAATGGACATGGGTTGCTCATTCGGGATTACTTATATTGGGGACTATACAACACTAAACGAGGAACCCCTATGCCCACCGTTAGGGCCCCTAACAAGGCAAACGTTGACAGTAGCTCACGGGGAACACTGCCTGCAGTCCCCCTTCAGTATGGGGTATATGGGGATCTTGTTATGATATATACAAAACCATGTTCTATCTACTTAACCAAAACCCTAAACCCTAAACCCCTAAACCCTAAACTCGATCCACCTAAGGGGGACTATAACTCTTGGGACTATACCTTTGCACGACTAAGGGACAGCTTTCGTCGGCGGCACGTTGCTGACATCATCGCAGGCGATGTTGGGGCTTTCCTGGCAGGCGATGTTGGGGCTTTCCTGCACAATGTCACAGGAGTGCATCCCAACAAGCAGGCACCACACAAGCTCCAAAGGAATTCAAGGACCTCCAGCTGACTCGTTGTAGGTAGGGAATCAGTGAATATACTATATAGGGGTTATATGGGGATTCTATTCCCGCTTCCTCAATAACAACCAGTAAGTCAAAGGACCTCTAATGGACGAAGCTCAGTGCGCCTCTGGATTATGTGTATATCGTAAGAAAAATGGGATTTCTTACTGCAGCAACCCTAAACCCTGTATACCCAAATTATGGTAACTTCTTGTAAGTTCCTTAGCAGCAACCTAGGCCTTAACTCAACCCTCAACCCTTATAGTCCCCCTTAAGTAGATAGACTATGGCTTTGAGTATATTATAATAAGATTTTTCCCCATATATCCCATATTTCATCTACTGAAGGGGGACTATAAACCCTAAACCCAAAACCCTGAATAGTAGTTTCCATCTTCTCTTCCATTGCCCCAATGTAACCCCATTGGGTCCCTATCTACTTCAGGGGGACTATAAACCCTAAACCCTAAACCCTGAATAGTAGTTTCCTTTTTTCGTTTCCATTATCCCAATATGAACCCCTATAATTCTAGCTACTTAAGGGGGACTATAAACCCTAAACCTGACACCCAAACCTTAAATAGTAGTTTCCATTTTAGTTTCCATTACCCCAACATAACCTCATTATATCCCTATCTACTTAAGGGGTACTATAAACCCTAAACCTGACACCCAAACCTTAAAACCGGGCCTTCGTTGTGTCTTCGAGCACAGGTGCTGTTGGTTCGCTGCTGAGCGGTGCTTCGGGCAGCTCCGCTGCTTTCGCGGCATTCACCTGGGTTGCTAGTTAAGGGTTTAGGGTTTAGGGTTTAGGGTTTAGGGGGGGACTTGAATTAAGTTACCGTAAAATGGGCATATAGTGGATAATAAGCTTTCATAGGATTACCTGATTCTAGCAACTTAGTTTGAGTTCCTGAACAGCAACCCAGTAGCGGCTTCTTTGTGAACGCTGGCAGCGCCCTTTTGAGAACGAGACACTCGACGTGTTTTCAGCTTTGCCTCTTGGAACTGCACCACAGAGAGGAACCTAGGTTCCCCAGAAACCCCTTAATGATAAGGGTACCCTTTTTGCAAATTCTCAGCTTCAATAAGGAAACCACCAAATAGAAAGGGCAAAAGGGCACCACTGGTACCTAGGAACTCAAGCCAGCCACCCTCCACATGCTCGTTCACAATGATTGACAACATCTGGGCCCGGGTCAGGGCTTTGTATAACTGCGCGCGTGTCTCCAAATCCACGCTGCTACTTCGAATGGGTGCATCCAATCCGACACAAATCACCACGAGCTGCTCCAAGCCCTCTGCGTTGCCCATGGAGTCCAGGATAAGATGCTCCTTGGGCTCGGGGCCGGCTGCTTGCAGCTGCTCGGGCAGAGAACTCAACGACTCCTTGAAGTCCATCAAAGACAGATTCCGATGTGGCATCTCGTCTTTCAGCCGCTGTTGAAGGAGAGGCTGCAGCTTCAGGCAGAAGTGATCGTCCGGTGCAAGCACGGCCACGCGCTTGTGGAGGCTCGTTCCGGGAAAGGTGTGCACCACGTGCCAGAGGGCCATGAGGATCTGCTTGGCATACTCCTCGAAGCGCCGCGAAGGCTCTTTCAAACTGAAGATGAAGGATTTCAGAGGGGGACCGTCCGTGCTAAGGGCTGTGGCCATACCTGTGGCCATGTTCGTATCAAGACGAAACGCTGCAGATCCTGCCACAATGCGCTTGGTGCTCCTCACCACCTCCCTCAGGTTGACCTTCTGGATGTCAGGCCAGGACGGGTAGGCCTGTTCCACGGCAGAGGACTGCGAGTCATCCGAGCAAAGCAGAAGCTTCTCGTAGTTAATCTCTTGCAAGCAGCCGTAAGCTGCATCTGAGCGGAACACAGCGTGAGCTTCCTGGGTTGCTGTCAAGGAACTTAATTAAGTTACTATATTGGGCCAACCATATGAACTTATATATATATATATACCCATCATGGTAACTTTATCTAAATTCCCTAACAGCAACCCAGCTTCATCCACAATGGCCAGCGTGAACTGTCCCAGGCCAGCTTGCACACCTTGCGCGCTGCAAACAATCTTTCCAGAGCTGACGCTTGGCCAAACAGGTGCTTCGTAAGGGCTATGTAGCAGGCCGACTCTGTGGACCCATGAATTCAGGTCCTGCTCGGAAGCCAGACGAATTACCAGCCATTGAATAACGTGCAGACCCAGCGCAGGCGAAGGTGCGACGTAGAGTACCCGCGCCCATGGAGAGCGCTTGAGCTCGCGGAGCATGCGATGTACCGCCAGGAAAGTCTTGCCCGCACCCGCGACGGCAGAAAGGTGCACGTGTGTCGCAAGCTCCGTGGCCCGAAGTGCCTCCTCCTGGTGGGGTGGCAACAGTTCGTGAATCGTGGTGAAGATGATACTGATAACAGTGATAAAGATGATAATAATAGTGGTATCAGTGACAGTAATGATGATAGTGGTAAGACTGATAAGAGATAGTGATGATAATAAGAGTGATAAAAAAGACCCTATTAGACTACAACAATAACCACAACAAATTACGACAATGATGATAACCACAACAAATTACGACAATGATAAAAAAAAAATCATGATAATACAATTGATACGAATACTTATAATAAAAGGAATGATATTAATAATCGCGCTAAAGTCACCACAATTGAGACTAGTATTCTCCCTCCTGGTGGGGCGTCAACTTCTCCATGCTGAGGAGACTTCGCTCATAGAGCTCCAGGAACAGGGTCTTGTCAACTTGCACCTGGGCTTAGGGTTTAAGGTTTAGGGTTCAGGGTTTAGGGTTCAGGGTTCAGGGTTCAGGGTTTAGGGCTTAGGGTTTAGGGTTCAGGGCTTAGGGTTTCGAGTTTGGGGTTTGGGGTGGACCCCAATAAAGACCCTCAAAAAAAAACATAATCCGTATTATGGGGAGCCCCAAAAAAGCACCCCGGCCCCCATATGGGCCACAAAAATGCTGGAGTCCTTGTTCATGGGGCCCCCAAAAAGGTACTCTAATTTCGTGAAACACTAGACCCTATATACTGCTATGTAATCGGGATATAACCCTATATAATCCTAAATAAACCCTGATTTGGGGACTCCCTGCCTCGTGGGTCACCCCCCTTAGTGCTAAAGCCTCATTGATGGCATGCTCAAAGTCACCACTGAGAACCTGATCCCTCAGAGCATGCAGATCCAGAACGAATGGAATCTCGATTCCGGCGCGCAAGGCCGGGACACCTGGGGGTGCTGCTAACTTGAGATTGAGGAAATCGTTTTGGCAGGAATGTCATACTTTACCATCTACCATTCTGGTGATCAGAGTGGCCTCTAGCATCGAGAGCAAAGAGGTCAACTTTATGGGAGAAAGCTTTAGAATTCCAAGCTTTGAGGCCAGTACTCAGCCAAGATCTCTGATTGAATTGCTTACTGGAAAGGTCTCAAGGCTCTCATTCTGTCCTTCAATTGTAGTGCTCTCCCTCATTGTTGCTGAGCTCCTTCTTTGCGCCTCTTGTTGACATATCCAAATTTCTTATTAGCTTTCAGAGGCCAACGAGAACCCCTAACCCCTTCATTCGCTTGGGAGCTTGCTGCAGAAAGGGGCTACCCTCTGTTTTCGGGGCTGGTGGCAGGGAAGCAAAGCGCGAATGCTCGCAAATCAGTGGATCCTGAACGTCCGGCACATCTTTTGCAAGGATACTGAAGCTTTTTGAACTTTAACTCATCTGGAGCTCACGCAGCCGACCATCACCAATAGCAGGCAAGACTCTTGGGGTATCAACAACTTTGCGCAAAGGTATCCAACCCCCCCCCCACAAACTGACCAACGACAACTCCGGAGGTGTGGACAGTCAATGCATTCGCATCTCGCTTCCTACCTCCACTGCTGTTAAGCTTGTTGGGTGCATCTTGGCCTTTACTCCCCGATCATTTCTCAAGCCCTTCTACTTTCAGGCTGGTGTCGTCTTCTACCAGCACTCATAAAGGCCCTGCTACGGGTCTAGCATTCTGATTGTGAGTTGAAGGTCCGGTATCAACAGCACTGGCTGGCAGTGGTTCCGCTTACTGGTACTCCGTAGGGAATATAAGGTAAAATATAAGCCCTATATAATCCCTATGAGACATAATCCCTTATGCCTTACTGGGCCCAGTAAGACAGGTCTGCAGAATCTGCTTTTTGCCACGGTCCTACTTACCATCATAATGCCTATTGTTGCGACCCTTTTCCGAAACCCTAAACCCCAAACCCCAAACCCTAAACCCTAAACCCTAAACCCCAAACCCTAAACCCTCTGCCTGTCCGGAGCCTGGATGGAATGCAGTCCGAGACCGTCACGCCAGCAGGGAGGCACTGGAGCAATGACTCGCGCACTGATTCACGACCTTAAGCGTAGCCTTTAAAGGGGGTATATAGGGGATATCTAGGTTTAGGGTACAGAGTTATGGGTTTAGGGTTGAAAAAAAGAAGGGTTTAGGGTTAAGGGTTCTTAGTAGGGAACAGGGGGATATGTCATATAGGGATTATATAGAGCTCTACATTCCGCTATTCCCTACTAAGAGCCAGTAAGCAATGAAACAGCCAGAAGCTGTAGAGCTGGCTTGCTGCTTTGGAGAGGCGGGGCTCTTGAGGCACTAAAACAGTTCGGACAGTAGTTGAGCATCCGTATCCCCATACCATAGACCCTCTCACGTGAACCAGGTTGCCGTTGAGAAGGGAATTCATTTCAATACCCGAAACCCTACCTGCAAGCATGAGATGATCTAGAAGTTACATCGCACATGCCTAGCACCTGATGAGCCAGACCAACAACTGCTACTCAGCGGGGGCCTTGTGGGAACGTAGGGGTCAGATGAAGAGCTACATATACTACTAGTAGGAATACTATCCAACTGTCATGGCAGTATTTAGGGTTTAGGGCCCCTCCTTCCCAGTCCAAGACCTCCCATGTCCAGGACTTCATCGAAGGCGTGATTTGCGTGGCGGACATCGTGTGCATCAAGTACCTCATGGCTCCTCGCGTCTTTGCACATGTGTGCCAACCCCCACAGCTCAAGAAACCTATGGTAGCTCATGGACTGAATATGGACCAGGTTCTACTATGTCAGGGCTTCACTTTTTTGGGTAACTCGTCCGCACTGTGAGGAGGTCTTCCCTTAGGTTACTTGACATCGCCTTTGAGCCCGAGTCCTGTCGCACCGCACGCGCCAGTACAGAATCCCTCGCGTTTCATCTTCAAGCCGCTGCTCCAAGACTGTGCCCCTGCGCCAGTCAGAACCCTGCTCGGGGTCTACAGGAAGGAAGTCCACTCGGCAGCCTGGTGAAAACTCTTGCTGCAAGAACTCCGAGACGTCGACCTCTTCATAGTCCCATCCCATTTCCTGGTTGCTGTTAAGAAACTTAAATAAAGTTACCATAATGGGTGTATGTATATACAGTAACCCTAAACCCTAAACCCTAAGAATGCAGTACCCCAAATGAAGTTCCTTAACAGCAACCCAGTTTCGTCAGCTGTGGCCAGCTCACATTTCTGTGACCCACCGAGGCCAACGCCATCCCACAAGTTCACCAAGTCGTGGGACAGCTCTTGCATACTAACTTTCCTGGGATAAAATACTATACTGGGGAAAACATATCAATCATTATATATAACTTTCCAGAGTCACTGGTAAGGAACTGATTATAAGATACTATATTGGGGAAACCATAATAATTACTATATGTATACCCATTATGGTAACTTCATTTAAGTTCCTTAACAGCAACCCAGCTTCCCAAGCCCCACTTGGCCAGGAAAGAACACGGCCTTCAGCTTTTGCTTCTTGCGGATGGCCTGGGAAACCTTCTCAAACCATTCCTGATACCATTTGCACCCCCAGGAAGCCACCTTCCCGGACTGCTGTTAAGGAACTTAAACAAAGGGATTATCCCCCTATAATGGAGAATCGAATGGAAAAGAAAATGGAAAATGAAATGGAAACTAGGGGAATATAGGGATTTAAATTAAGTTACTATATTGGGGAAACCCTAGTATTTACTATATATACCCATTATGGAAACTTATTTTAAGATCCTTAACGGCAACCCAGCCTTCCCGGACTCTTCCCAACGAGCCTGCGCTTGCGCCTCCGCTTCCTTGCGCTGCGCCGGGCCTTCGTCAGCCCGCACCAGGACGGCACCCATGGTGGCTGCCTCCTGCTCCGCTTCCTTGAGGCGTTCATCAGTGAAGGGCCCTTGGAGCACCCGGAGGTATCCAAATTCCCTCCATCCGCGCTTGCCATAGATTCGTGCGCAGTAACAGAACCCCGGATTGCGGGGATCTTCTGCATGCTGTCCCAGGCCTTTCCAAAAATCAGACCTACTGCATATCACCATGCATCATCAAGAATGTTGGAAGTGTGCAGCCCAAGTGGTTCAATTGCATGCCTTTGCAACTTGTGGAAAAACCTTTTCCCCTCTAAAGATGTCGATTACTCCCCCTGTCTAAGTACTGATGCACAACACTGCCTGTAAAAAACTCCAAGTAGCCTGCACATGATCAAGAATTAAGGCCGGCACCATCGTCTTTGTTGCAAAGGAAAATGCAGGCAACGGAGTCTTCATGGTACTGCCGCGTAAGGGCTTCCCAGCCAGAGGCATACTTGCCAGGAAACGATATGAAGCAGCTGCTTGTATCTTCCCGAATGTCTCCATGATAAGATATCTTGGGCTGAGCGGAATCGCCAATGGCAGGGCCTTCCTTCAATGTCAAATAAAATGTTTGCTGCACGGCTGGTGTTGGTGCGTCTGCGGCTGCGGCTGCGTTTGCTTGAGCTATCGCATTTGCTGCCACGGCTGGTGCTCGGGTTGCCGGGGCACTTGCCTGGGTCACTGTTAAATAACTAAGTTTAAGTTATCATATTGGGGAAACCGTAGTTATTACTCTATCTATGAAATAAATATACCCATTATGATAACTTAGTTTAAGACCCTTAACAGCAACCCAGTTGCCACTGGCGGAGTGAAATGTGCCAGTGGAGCGTCATGTTCATGTCGCCGGTCCTGGCGCAACATCGGAGGCAGGCAACCCCTAAATTCTAAACCCTAAACCCCAAACCCTAGACCCTGAATCCTAGACCCCATCCCTGACCTGTAAGCCGACTCATACTCTGAAACTACAAACCCTACACATCCGGATATACCCTTATTTAACCTCTGTATTCGCCTTTTAAGGTACGCCTACTTTTGGGAAACACCCGACCGTCAACAAGCCGGATTCGCGAACTAGAGCGCAGGAAATCAGAACTGTAAACCTTGTATATCCTTAAGTATTCTTATATAACCCTATATAACCCCTATAGTCCCCTATATAGCCTCTATATAACCCCTATAGTCCCTTTTTTGAGGTAGGAAACCACAACCCTCACCTTGATCCCCTGTTCTACAGTAATAGTTTCCATGTTCTTTTCCATTATTCCCTAGACATAACCTCAATATTCCATACCCCTATACAAACCTTTATATATATATATGTGTATATATATATCACCTATATAACCCGGCTATATAAACCTCAACAAGCCCGATATAACGCTGTCTAACCCCTCTATAACCCCTGAACCCTAAACCCTAGACCCTAGATCCTAAATCCTAAACCCGAAACCCGAAACCCTATATACCCCTTTTTAAGGTAGACCTTGATCACCTCTTTCTTGCGCGGCGCTGGCGGAGCAGGGGTTCTGGGACCTGCAGACAAGGGCAATGATCTGGGCTTTTAGGCCTGGGAAAGGGGTGTTTAGGGCTTGGGGTTTAGGGCTCAGGGTTTAGGGTGTTAGCGTTTAGGGTTTTAGGGTTTTAGGGTTTAGGGTTTTAGGGTTTAAGGTTTTAGGGTTTAGGTTTACGGGTTAGGCTCACTTAGGACGACCGGTTGTTACAAAGGTTTTGGGATTGGGGACCAAGTGGCTCCTGGTCGGATGGCTGGCTCTGGGAAAGTTCCCTCAACTTCATCGTTTTTCCCCACCCGCCCTGAATTTGTGGTGTATTTCTTTCTCCACCTATGGCCCAATCCTGTGATTACATTTAATTGTATCTGCCCGACGTGTCGTTGCTGTGACCGTGTACCTTTCAGTTTCTGTGCTCCCATGTTCTGTTGTTTTTCTGCTTCCGTTTGCTTTTGAAGTGTCCACAATGCTCCTTAATAACCCCCATTCTAACCATACAACCCCTACATAACCCCTACATAATTACTCCCTATATAACCCCTATAAACCCCCCCATAGAACCCCTATATAGATCACTTTTGTGGCAGTGGGGTCGGGGGGGGGACACTCAGATTCTAAGCTCCGGGCCTTTGGCTTTCACCGTTGCGCAAGTTATGGTATGTTATAGTCTATTGTCATAGTATATTATGGTATGTTATGGTATATCATAATAACAAATTATAAGATATTATAGTATATGAATTTTCGCGAGCGCAATAGCAGGGAGGCTAAGGGGATGCAAGGGAAGCACTGCCCAGAGAAGCTCCAAAGACACCCCAGCTTACTGGGGCGGGGCCGGGGTAGTAGGGAACAAGGGAATATGTTATACAGGGATTTTGTAAAGGTTTAGGGTCTAGGGTTTATAGTCCCCCTTAAGTAGATAGAATATGGCCTTGGGTAAATTATAAAAAGATCCCCACATACACCATATTCTATCTACTTTGGGGGGACTATATCTTATACAAGGATTATGTAAGGATTATCTTCCTTTATTCCCTACTAACTCCTAGTAAGCCAGGTAGCCAGCAAGCGCAATATGGCTTCAAGCATGTGCCACATGTGCCAAGCCTCCAGCCCATGACGAGGGTGATGACGGCAGCAACATGTTCTTTTTACTTTACCCCAGAAAGATCCTCGAAAACACAGAGGTTTTGACTTGTTCTTTTCTGCGGTGGCTGTGTGCTCGCGTGGCCCCAAACTTAAAGTCTATGTGTCATTGTTGCAGAGGAGTCCTCCCCCTTTTTGAGCAAACTTGTCTCTGGCCCTCTTCGCCCCAAACAGGAGCTGTCCCGTGGCCAAGCTGTCTCCCCCCTCCTCCTGGCCCTGGACCTGCGGGTTCACCGTAGTAGCTTGAAATACCCAATCCTGGCAACGCATTGACACGCAGTGCCCAAAAACACGAGCGTTTGGTGCTTGACCTGAGCTGCTGTTTTGTAGTTTGGGCATGTGCTTGTGCTGCAGTTGCTTGTGCTTGTGCGTTGTAAGTCGCGTTTATTTGGGCTTAATTGGGTTCAAGCGGTTGTTGTGTTTTGCCCTGCGGCTGTTTGCTCAAGTGTTCAAGTTGCCTCATTGTGGTCATGCGCTTTGCATGCTTGTTGCCCTCTCTCACAATTCCGATGGCTGTTCCCCAAGCCACAAGTGCAGCCGGGGTGTTAGAACGTGCGCTCACCTCGCGGTGTTCCTCGCGAAGAAACCGGAAGAACCGACACCCGTCGTCAACATCAGGGTAATTAGGCTCTTGGACCCATGAAGCGATTTAAGTTTGATGTGGCAACCATTGCTCCTTGTCCATGTCGCTTCGCGCTTCCCATTTGACAAGGTGAAAGTATTGCTTGGCTTCAAAACTTGACAGCTTCTGAAAACTCAAAGCGAAGCGCACCAGGCACTGGTTCCACTCTAATCGTTGCCAGCAGCTCTGACAGGACGCCAACTCCAACAACTGTTGATTCGTGGAATCTTGATGGTAGCAAGACTGCTACGGCTTGAATTATACTTGTTACTTGACCAAACAATGGCCCTCTCTTCGGGAAAACACTCAACTTCCACATCATGTCCCCAATGGAACCCTCACACAACCCCCATTTGACCTGGAACATATGTGGTCAAGCCTGTCAAATGCCAGAATCTGCCGAACCAATTTGCCCTGTATATCCACGAACCTTTGAATAACCTAATCTACACAACCCTAGTTTCCATGTCATTATCCTTGTTCTTTTTTCCATTTGACTCTCCAGTATTGGGGTAGTAACCCTAAAACATAAGCCCTAAACCCTATATGAGCTACAGCCTAACCTCCTGGTATCCCTCTTAAAAATACCCTATAGTAGCCCCCTATTTCCCCCCCTAAGGAGTTTAAACTGTGGCTAATATGAGTAAGAGGGACCCTAAACCCTAAACCCTAAATCCTATATGAATAATGGGGACTCCAAAACCCACAGGATGCCTCTGGCTATGGCCTGGGTCTTCGCTGCGGTGCTTCCACCAGTTCCCATGGCCCACAATTGCTTACTGGGGGTTAAGGACTAGGGATTTAGGGTTTATGGTTTAAGGTTTAGGGTGTTAGGGACGAGGTAACCTCAGGGGGCTGGCGAGCCTTGACGTGGTTTAGAGTTTAAGTTGGGAGGATGACGAGGTACAAACTCCATTAGACCTCTACCCGACCTCCAAAGGAAGGTCGGCTCGCAAGTTGGGGTCGGTTAGAGTTTCAAGCCTCGTGGCACTTAGGATACACGGTCTTCGCAAGATTCAAGATTTTGGGTTCAGGTGCACGCTCAAGGATGATGACGGCTTGTGAAAATGCATGGGTCAGGTTTTCAGCTTAGGAACTACGGCTATTGGATGCAGGCTTTAGGTGGCAGGCTTTAGGTGGCAGGACTCATGCTTCTGGGCTTTAATGCAAGTTTTAGAAAATGGTATGCATGAATTCGACCAGCGCTGACTCTTCAGAGTCAGCCAGCACAGTTGGGTGTGCGCTTTTTAATACTGCTGGAGGGGTACGTCCATAGCTGGGCTCGGGCCTGCAATGCTTCGTTCATGCCAGGTCTCAGACATCCGCATCCAAAGCCATGTTTGTGTGGGGTTCGAGCACATGACGTTTGGCTTATGGAGCAGACGGTGGGGCAGTAGACACCGCGCCCGCTTCCCGGTTCATCCGGTCATCGCTTGTAAAAAGAGTAAGCCCCTCTCATTTCTGCGCAACTCCAGGGCTAAGAATACAAAGATCAAAGGATTCGGGCCTCGATGCCCTGTAAACCTCAGACACTAACAATATACTCCACCCCAAAACCCCAGTACCCTCAAAGAATCCCTGAGAGGGCTCCCCATAATCCTTCTGCCATCCACTTATGATATGCAGGGCCCCGGAAGTTCCCATCTTTCCGGTAACCGCCATTTAAGCTGGCAAACTATGCAGCCCAACACTTCCAGACTGCCCGCTGGCAATTTTCAGAAAATTGATGTTGCAGGGTGCTTTGAAACTGCCTGCTGCCTAAACGACTGTACCAAGTCCTTTGGTGAAACTGTGAAACTAAGAGCCTGCCCAGACTTTGCGCGCACAGCCGGATGGCAAGCCTGACAACTTCTGACCATCATTCAGCAACGCAGAAGAAACCTCAGGTATCAGCTACAGTACGGGCTCGGTCACACAGCTTACCTCCAGCGCATCCAAGGCTTCCCCCTTGTCAGCAAGTGCAGTTTGCGGAGCTGATGGTGCTGCCTTGCCAGTG
>CAJNIZ010026369.1:44896-72828 GCA_905231905.1 Symbiodinium pilosum | reverse complement strand
AAACCCTAAACCCTAAACGCTACTTAAACCATATTCTCCTTAAATAGGCCCTGGATTAGGGGTTTCCCCCGCAGCATTGAGTGTTGCGTTGCCTAGATCGCAAACCCCAAATGTTATATGAGCAATAGTCTAAACTCCTTAAAAGGAGGTTATATAGGGGATTATATGGGGGACTACTATAGGGCTTATTAAGGGGGATACTAGGAGTTTAGACTATAGCTCAGATATTCCCGTCTATCCCTAGAGGGGAATATACCACCCCTTATACGTCATGATTATCCTAAACAGGACCCCCAGCTGCAAGCCCTCCTCATGTTTTAGCAATCTAAGCAGCGGTTTCTGATCAGAGTTGTAGCCGTTTAGGGTTTAGGGTTTTAGGGTTTGGGGGTCGTACAGGGGTAATACAGGGACGATGGAAAAGAATGTGGAAGCTACTATTTAGGGTTTTGGAGTTTTAGGGTTTAGGGTCCTCCATAGGGTTTTAGTGTTGATATAGGTACCCATTGGCGTGATATTAGGGTTAAATTGGGGTTATATTGGGATAATGGAAAATAAATTGGAAACTACTATACAGGGTTTGGGCCTGTTTCAGTTCCTCAGGGAGCTAAATCGCACTGAATGAGAATAGCTTGGCGATCAGCGGCGTGGGGTTCTGGACGCAGATATGGATGTGCCTCGTTGCAAGGCAAGGTCGGCAAGCATTCGCAGTTAAGGTTTAGGAGTTTAGGGTTTTGGGTTGAGGGTTCAGTCATAGCCCACAGTCCCTAAGAGGTCTTACCATTGGGGTAAACGTATCATGAACTGTGGGGCATCGAAGGATTTCGCAGCCTGCCTAAAGCGGAAGCTCCCAGCTTTGAGGGTTTACCGCCTTTGCAACATTTTGAGATCAACTACCCGACTTAATGGGGAGTCAGGTGGAAAAGAAAATGGAACACGACACGAGAACTTGGATTATGTAGGGTTTATAGAGGGCCTCGGCTTTCCAAGAATCAGGGTACCATTTAGGGGGTCCCCAGAATGAGAATTATAGCATACAAGGGTGTATGTCTGGGAGCGTATAGAATTTCAGCTGAAGTTGGCTTTTGTAAGGCTGTTGATAAGTATGAAGGAACGAAATTAGGAATAAAAGGTCAGAAATGGTAAGAATACAAAATATATAGCAGTGAAGGGACCCTAATTTTGACAACCACCCATGTGTTAAAGTCCATGAGGAATCAGACGAGTTTTGGAGTTTCCTCCATAACCAACGGAAGGGATAACTAGATTGCCGGACTTCCCGACTACCCGAGCCTACATGACCTTGAGCAACGCGTACAATCCCAAAACAGTTCGTAGAGGACCCTTGCAATGTTTGGGGGGAGGGTGTGTTTAAACAGTATGGGAAGGGACAAATGCCCATGCGAAGTATGACTTTTGAGGGTATTTTGGTGAATGTATAAGCTCCGTTGGCAAGATCGCCGAGTGTAGAAGTGGGTCGTGCGAGGGCTATGAACATAAATTCTCACCTTCTGCAGTCACCATTGCTCAAAGATCCAAACCAAACTCCCGGCCTGTGCTTTGGGGTACATCCGCGCAATGCGAGCTTCTGCTGTCGCCCGCCGCCTTTCTCGGGGACTCTCCGAGCTGCTGTCATTGTAGAAAGGTTTTCAAAACAGGATCAAACCCTAAAGGTTTAGGGTTTAGGGTTTAAGCCCGGCAAATAGGGGCTGAATCCTAAAGTCTGGGGAGTTTTGAAACAATGTTCTCTAAGCAGGTTCCAAAACAGAGGCCGTTTTTCCTAGATGTTCAGGGTGTACTCGCCTCTGAACTAATAAGGAACGCAGGCTGCTTTGTCAGGAGCGCTTAGAGGGATTGATTTACCTGAAACTCAACAGTAGGTAAAAGAATGAGCCAAAACCTACTAAACCACAGGCATCCACACGCCATCATCCTTACACGTCCCCATCTAGTATTTTCCATTGCTTACGATACCCCTTATGTGCCCCTAACATACTGCAATCCCTATGTTATACTACATGCATCGGAATGCCTACTTTTGGGGAACCCCAGATCTGTAGCATTCTGCCTGGGAGTCTGCAGCGACAGTGGCTGGTGCTTAGAGAGCAGTTTTCACTGCTCGTCATTCATCTGGGGCCTGGCTGCGCGTCACATTATAGTTACCTGAAAGGAGGCTGCTCTTCGGAGGGTTTGGGTTAAGGGTTTATATATAGGGGTTTAGGGTTTAGAGCTTCAGATGTTGCACGAGATTTCAGGATCCCAGGTAGAAGAGTCTTTTGGTGCCAACGTGTAGGATTTTCTCTTGAATAGGGCGGCGCCAAGTGCCCTCAAGCAACAAGAATAGTTTTGTGGTGAAGCCCATGAAACGACCCCATGCTTTCGACCGACCCCCCACATCCCCTCAAACGAGAAGCATGGTGTGCTACAGTTCTGCAAAGGGATCGGCATGGTATGGATAATGTCTAGTGGAACATATGTATTTCCGTCCCTGGTTGTTAAAGCTGTCATCGACTCTTACTGGGTGGGTGCAGCACGTACCCAAAATATGACGGGGCTCTTGAGACGCTGTAATTTGTTCATGAAAAGCCAGCTGAGAGATGTTGACTTTCAGTTGCGGCTTCGCCACACCTCCTCTTCCTCCTACTATTGCTACTGTTACTGCTCTGGCTGCTGCTGCTGCTGCTGCTATTACTACTACTGCTACTACTACTGGACTGCGACTGCTAGTGCTTGTGCTACCGCTACTGCTGCTGCTGCTATTGCTGCTACAATTACTACTGCTACAATTAGTGGTATTGCCACGGCAAACCCCCCAGCACCACCACTACCACCCACCGTGGCTGTTGCTCTGGCCCTTCCCACCTAATATTAATTGACTGCGTAACTGGCTACCTACCTACAATCACTCATTCAGATGTGCGTCTACAGTACTTGGAGGGTCAGGGGGACTTTAGTAAGTAGGTCAATACCGGGGATAGCTGCGATTGTTATATGCCCCTACTTGTTATGAGCATACTTACTAACTCACCCTAAACTCCAAAACGTTGATGCCGGTCATGGTGCGGTGGGATGCGCGCGCCTCGTTCTGGTAGTGGGCTGGAAGTCCGAGGTGAGATCTACCCATCTTGGTCGACGCATGGAACCCCACCGTAGGGGTATGTGGGGGCTATTGCGTTCATGTATGTTTACACGGAACCAAAATCATGGTTACATGTTGGGACTATTTTGTTGATGCATGTTCGACTTCGGGATGTTTTTTTTCCACTAGGGGGTTTATCTTCCCCTTGCAACTTTTGGAACCCCGCCTGGGGAACCCATCTCTGCAGAATCCCAAAACTTTTTGAGAAGGGCTTCTCACTTCTTGATCTCCTTGTTGGGAGTTCCCTTGGATCTTTCAGCATCCAAACCCTTGGTGGCCAAAGATTCTTGTCAGTTTTAACTTTGCGCGAATTGGCCCATGTATCGAAGCGTGCTGTCAAATAAGAGGTAACAAGGCTGATCATGAAGTCACACTATACCATAATTATCTAATGTAGGGGCCTAGGCGGGGACACAGAATACTACAGACAGGAAAAATCTGTGGAGGCCCCAGCAGTGGAAAAAGAGCATAACGTATCATGACTATCTAAGTAATGTAGCTGGAGGGTCGCCCGCTTGGTATTTGAGGTAGCTGAAGGGTTGTTGCGGAAACACATGCTTGTTGTTGATGCTTCTACTGTATTGTGCTCTCGATTTGCTAGACTGGCAAAGGGATGATAGCTTTGACGTCCGCTCAGCCGACTTCTAGCGTGTTGCTTCAGCTTACTGTTTCTTGATGCAATCCACGGAGTTCCTACAGCTTGTGGGCGCATACAGCAGACACTAGAGTTATTTTGAGAAGTGCCGCGCGCTACTAATAGCGTTCGCTTACCCGCTCCATCCCGCTCCTATGTACTGCCTTCTCCCCACGTTGTCCTCAATCGGTAAGGGAACAAATGAGCTATAGTCTAAACTCCTTAAAGGGGGGTTTATATAGGGGATTATATAGGGGACTACTATAGGGGATATTAAGGGGGATACTAGGAGTTTAGACTATAGCTCAAATGAAAGTATAGTATACCGTATACCCCCCTAGAACCCTAAGGCTCCTCCATTGCCTTAACTTGTGCTGGAGAGTATTGCCGGGAACGTCCACCTCGGGCCTGGCGCAGAGCGGCCGTTGAATGGGGCAGGCTGTTCATACTGGGGGCGCAAAAAGAGGTTTGCGAGCGAATAGAACGTAGAAGCCTGAACAGCTCCTTGTACCTTTCTACAGTAAAAGTAAAATCTATAGTACGAGGGTTTTGCTAACCTCAACACCCCCAACCCAAAACCTCCAAAATAAGAGCCATAGAGAGTCATTTGATGGTTGTAAAGTCCTCATTTTTGGGGGTTGGGGTTACCAAAAGCCGCCTCGGCAATCTAGAGTCAATCCCAAAGCCTTTTTTTCTTATTATTTCAGCCCGTACATTCATTCCGGTTTCATTGCACAAGGCCGAAGTTCTGGGTGAGTGTAGGTTTGCAAGAAGGATCCAAGTTGCGCTTGGGGATCCCTGAATAGCCCTAAACCCCCTTATAATAACTACTCCCAATATGAGGGTTTCCCGAAATTAGGGGTAGCATTTTGGAGGTCCCAATAATAAGGACTATAGTATTTTGGGGCCTATATTGGGGTTCCCTTATTTAGGGACACTACCATATAGTGCCATTATTAAATGGCGCAAATGATCATTATCAGGGGGTGGCGCTGGTTCAGTATGAGAGGGGATTACACATACGAGGACCTGTCACAAAAATTGTTGAAGGCCCTGAAAGTACTAACCAGCCATCAGGTTTCGCACTATCATGCAGTCATTTCCAAGATAGCTAGTAGTGCTGTAGGGTGTTTTCGAGAAAGTTGAGCATATTGGGTAGGTAGAATTTATACCATGTGTAGACTAGTAGATATGCCCCAAGCTGGAAGATCGGGTCGGCCCAGGGTTCAGGGGGTATGGGTGTAAGGCTTAGGGGATTAGGGATTATTTAAGGTTTAGGCTAGGGTTTAGGGCCATGGCTTTTTTGTCCCAGGTGCGTCACGAGTTCCCCTACAGGCCTCCCTACGCTGCCCCCTTGGGTTCCCCATAAGTGGGCTTTGAATGGTGTGGCTCTGGTTTTCAGGTCCTACGGTTTTTGGGAGGTTTCGAACTCCATCGTGGAACCTGGTGTAGTTCTGCTTGCACGAACTTGTTACGGCTCCCATGGGATGTGCGTGTATTCCACCCGCATCCCCTTAAAACATCATTGCCAACAACTTGCCCCCCCGCGTTTCTATAGATTTGCGTTGCTGAGAGGACCGAAATGGGCGGCAGCTGTCAGGCACAAGGCGCGCAGATTTCATTGGTTTTTCTAAAGCAAAAGTGTGGCTTGTTGCGCAAGTCCATATCATAGGTAGTCCTGACATGCGGCAGTCGCCTGTACCTCTAGTATCATGAAGCGCAGCAGCGCAGTTTGCTAATCCGCTCCTGGAGCATGTTTGAAGTATTTTGAAGTTATTGGAAAGATTTGGCAGGGATGACCCAAACTCCAAAATCCTGAAGTTCCGGGTGAAAGCCCTCATGCCCGAGGTCAGAAGCTGCTCTTTTGTTGCTTTCTCAATCTTAGATTCCGTGGTGTGAGGTCAGGTTCGGGTAGGCTAGCGTAGGTTGGGTTAGGTCAGGTTAGGTCAGGTCAGCTCAGGTTAGACTGGTTCGGGTTGAGTTAAGTGAGAGCTGGCGAGGTTACGAGGCTCTTGTTTGGGGATTGCTCAGTGCGTCTTCGGCTAGGGTAGCACCAGGCGGTGAGGTGAGATATGGGCATGGGTCAGGGTATGTTACGTTTGGGTGGCCTACCCTACCTATGTTGACCTATTCTAGCCTGCCCAACCCGCAAACTGCGAACTGCACATCAGTTCACCGAAAGCCAGGTTCCAGCTCACCGATTCCGATTCGTCCAAAACCTTGGCACCTACTGGGACTGACTTTACATATCCCTATACTTCATCATGTTTCCCTTCATATCTCAAAATAAGCTCTCTATTCGACAGCCTCGCCTAACTCCACTTTTCATTTCACTTCGCATGTCGTTTTCCATGATGCGCCATGATTGGGGATACTATCTCTCAAGCCCTTCATAGCCCCCATAGAACTTTCATATAACTCATATATCTCTATCAGATAGTTAAAATTCCTTCATTATCTTAGACCCCAATCCCTATATGCCTATAGCCCCTCACCACCTTAACCCCCTCATCACCTTAAGGTACCCGAAGCCCAGTAAATTCTAAACCCTAAACTGATGCCAGGCCGACTGCTGCGGCGTGTTTCCTCGCTACTGCTTCTGGCGGAGATCGCAGGTGACAGAAGGGTTCTTTGCGGCTAGGGTTCTTCAGGCATTTCAGGTGTCAAGGTGTTGGATTCACGATTTTAAGTGGTTTCGGGGTGTAGGTGCTAGCCGCCAGTGCGCCAACAAAACTTGTCATCACAGGGGCTGGGTGGGTAGAGTTTGGTTGTTCTATGTTGTTCTGCTGTCTGCTTTCAGGAGTATTTGAGATAGTTTCTCTGTGTTTGGTGAGTGGATATCGCGTTCCTGAACCTTGATGAGTATGTAAGTGTAAACTAGTCGAGCCAGGCATCAACGACACGGGTCTCAGAAATGCCGCCAGTACCTACGCACGACCCGCAGAGTGAAACATCGGCGCTCCTTATCTGCCCGTTTTGAGAGTGTCTTAGATGTCTAGTTGATGAACGAAGCTCCCAGACCATTGGAAGTTGGAAGGGCCTAATATTAGATCTCTTGTATCAAGCCATAAAAGCCCCTATAATCCCTGCATTAATCTGGGTTGCTGGTAAGGAACTTACATTAAGTTACCATGATATAGGTATATGGTAACTAATGAGGTTTCGTTGTCAGAGTAACTTAATTTACGTTCCTTCACAGCAACCCAGTAATTTCCTTACCATATTTTAGCGGATGCCATTTCGAGGTCCCTTCTGGGGTTTTGCAGCCCTGTGGTTGAGGTTTGGAGTTTAGGGTTTAGGTTTTAGGGTTTAGGGTTTAGGGTTGGGATGCATGTGGGGGTTCCCCCACAAGGGGTTTTGGGTTTAGGGTCTACCTCCAGGATTTACGGCCTAAGGGTTGGGCTTGCATATTCCCAGCTGCAAGGTCTTCATGTTGTCCTGAGTAATCCATGTGGAAATCCTACACAATCTCTGTGGGTCCCCGCAAAGCTTCCCTCTAGAAACCCAAGCCCTACACCGCCATTCGTACCCTTTCCATTCCTGCCTTAAGCACCATGGCCTGAAGGAGCCTGAGTAATTAGGACTGTTAGCTTGTTTGAAGCCACATGAGTGGTATTTTATTTGGGGATACTATGGTACCCAATATAGAGTAAGATTATATCCTCCTTTTGGGGTATAGTATTTTATATAAAGAATATGATCTTACTGGGTTCAACCACCAAAAAAACATTACCCACATAGATTGAAGTAGGGGTTGGCTTTGACATTATTTGAGGCTTTGCATTTCCCGCGTAATTCTTGCTACTGCAGGACTTCTTAGTTCATGTACGGCCCTACACCGGGTTGCTGTTAAGGACCTTGAATTAAGTTAAAATAATAGGTACATATATAGTAACTAATATGCTTTCCCAAATATAATAACCTAAACCCTAAACCCCCTAAACCCTAAACTCCTAAACCCCTTAACAGCAACCCAGTCATTGCCAGAGTCAGCTCCGACTAAGAGGTGCGACTGTGCCAGCGTTGCAGTGGCCGTCCGTGCTGCCCAGCGAGACTGGGTTTAGGGTTTGGGGGTTTGGGGGTTTAGGGGTTGGGGTTTAGGGTGATAAACTCAGTTCTTGTTAAGGAACTTAATTTGAGCTACTTAATTGGGTTATGTTGGGATTCTACTATACAGGGTTTAGGGTTTAGTGTTGCTGTTACGGAACGTACACTAAGGTGCCATAATATGGGTACATAGTAACTAGCAGGGTTTCCTTACTATAGTAACTTAGATTCAGTTCCTTAACAGCATCTCAGTAGAGCTGCGCCACTTGCCTTGTTGCTGTTAGGAAGCTTAGTTTCCTTAACAACAGTCCTGCTCAGCATCCCCAAAGTACTGTAATTAAGACAATTGGGGCGGTGTAGCATGGTGCAAAAGCGCCTCCGTTTACAGTGCCGGACTAATGTACTTCGTGGTGGCTAGTAGGGAATGGAGAGATAGAGGAAAGCAAATAGAGAATCAAACGGAACATGAAATGGGAACGTTGGGTCTTATGGGTTTCAAATGGAATATGAAATAAAGCCTACGTAGCTACATGTAACATTTGCGCGGGGCTGTTCTGGAAATTATTCTTAGGGAATAAAGGAAAGAAAAACAGAGAATTGAAATTGCTATATTCAGGGATTTATGTAAAAGGTACTTTAGGGATGCATTCCTTTATTCCCTGCAGATCAGTTGAAGGCCTCAGGACCTAATCAACTCCTTCTCCTTGATATAAAGTACCCTTACTCCTTAGCAGATGTTTTGGGGCATCCTTATGAGGGCAGAGGATGGAGACTTTCAGTGCTATTCCTGGATTAGGCCCTCACTCAGTAATATTGGTAGAAGGGGACCCAGGCATATTAATTACCTAAACCATTCCGGAACTTCCATGAAGGATCCAGGGCATTGTTGATGCCGCCTACATGCGGAGGCAGGGACTGCAGTAAAGGGTATAGGGTTTGGGATTTAGGGTTGCGGGTTCAGGATGTAGAGCTTGTAGAGGTTAAATTGTCCGCGGCTCATGTCCAGAGTTCTTGGAGAGATTTTGAGCGTTCATTCTTGATGCCCATGCCTTGGGTTCACTGTACAAATTCTGTTTATCCATGGCTTGAGAGCTTTGATCATGTCTCCCCGCATGGAGCCTTCTTGAAAAGACAGCAGTCATCAGCCTGTGCAGGGCCATTCTTGGGGTAAGATCCTCAAATGAGCTATAGTCTAAACTCCTTAGAGGGGGTTATACAGGGGATTATTTATAGGGGACTACTACAGGGGTTATTAAGGGGGATACTAGGAGTTTAGATTATAGCTCAAATGAGCTTGGGGTAAGATCCTCATACCACTACTGCCAACATTAGCCATATGAAGGGGCCCGTAAGAGTGGACATAGCAGTCCCTCTTGTAGTGCTGTATAGGCCCTAATAATCAGCCCATGTCCATGACATGCTGTAGGAAATGTTGACTGTGGCTCATATAACCCCTACGCTATCCCTATATACACCCTATTGAATCTATACCCTAAACCCTATGATTATATGGGGAAATATTGACTGTAGCTCATATTGTTCCGTTGTTGCCTACCCGTCAGGCTGGACTGTGCAGACAGCAAGAACTGGACCAACTTTCGCCATCTCTTGGTTTCGAAGATGGAGGTTTGGTGTGGGAGGTGGGTTTTGGTTTTAGGGCCGCATGTTTTGGAAGCGGGTCAGAGTTTCGGAGGTTGGTTTTTGCATTGATGTTTTTTCCGTTCGGCATTTTAAACGTTCTTTTGATGTTACTTCTTCCCGGTTACCAGATCATCCTCCCGCCTGCCAACCCAATCAACCTCCAAAAAGGTCCTATGTGTCCCATGGGCTAAAAGTTGTCTTCGCAGGCCATCACATGCCCACATGGTAGTTTCAATAAATAGCAGGACCCCAATATGAACCCCACGATACTGTAATCCTTATCACATGCAACCCCAAAAAGAACCCTGAATTTTAGGAAGCCCTAACATATTTCTTGTAAGTCCATGTCTGGGATTCGACAAAGGCCGCCCCAAACCCAGGCTAATAAGCCCCCAATCCGAAACCTTAGGCCTGAAGCCCCAAATCCAGCCGAAACCCTATATAACCCCCATATGAGCTGTAGTCTAAGCTCCTTAAACGGGGTTGTATAGCGGACCCAGGGGAGCATTATAGGTGTTATTCAGGAGGATGCTAGGAGTTTAGATTATAGCCCATAGAATAGTTCTTTTCCATTGGGTTCTCCATAATTGGTAATTCTTTAGGCCTCTAAGCCCCCAAACACTCAACCCCTAAACTCTAAGCCCCTAAACCCCTAAGCCCCTAAACCCCTAATTCCCTAAACCCCTAGACCCCCAAGCCCCTAAACCCTGAACCCCTAAACCCTAACCCCTAAGCCCTAAGCCCCTGAACCCCTAAACCCCTAAGCCCCTCAGCTCGTAAAACCCTAAACCCCAAACCCCTCAACCCCTGAGCCCCTAAACCCCTAAACCCTAAACCCCTCAATCCCTAAGCCCTAACCGTAACCCCTAAACCCCTAAACCTAAAACGCCGCACCCTAAACCCCAAACCTTCAACCTCTAACCACCTCAACCCCTTAGCCCCTAAACCCTAAACCCCTACACCCTAAACCCCTGATCCCCTAAACCCTTAACCCCTAAACCCTCAAGCCCCTAAACCATGAACCCCTAAGCCCCTAAACCATACACCCCCAAAGCCTCTAAACCATAAACCCCTAAACCCCTAAGCTCCTAAGCTCCTCAACCATAAACCCCTAAGCCCCTAAATGGTAGTATCCCAAAATTAGGGCTACCATTCTGGGGTTCCCCATAATGAGGATTATAGTAAATTGGGGTCTATTTGGGGTCCCCTGACTAAGGGAAACTACCAAATCTTAAACCCCTAGACCCCTAAACCCCTAAACCTCACCACCTGTTGCGAGGCCCAGAGCATCCTGGGCCTGGACTTGGAACTCCAGGAAGCTTGGCCAGGGTTTAGGGTTTATGTAGGGTTAGGGTTTCGGGTTTAGGACGGTCTACTGCAATTAATTGGGGTTTGGGCGGTCATTTTGTGCTCAATTTGTGGAATCTTAAAGGATTCAGTTAAGAAAAGTAGGACCCTCCAGAGTGGCACGTTTATCTTGTATTGCCACTTAAGGGCTTTCGGATTTGGTTAGGGTTAGGGCTGTGGGCCTCTATGAACCCCTAATCAGGAATCCCTCAGTTTCTTAGTCTGCATCACCTTTCGGGGGCCATTCAAGGGCCCCTAGAATTCCTCAGAAAGCATAGGTCAAGGGCCCATAAGAAGTGCCCGTACCTTATAGTTTGGGCTTCAGGGTTTAGGGTTTTAGGTCTTAGGCTCCCGAGTTTAGTTAGGATTGAGGGTCAGGGTTTAGGGTTCTTGTGCTGAAGCTGTTAGGAGGTTTTACAAAGAGCCGTGCCATTGTTGACTTCATGCTTGTCACACCCTGGGGCTCTAACTATTTAAATGATACCTACATTGGGCCCTAAAGCCTATAGCAATAGTACCTACATGGAGCCTCAGGGATAGTCTGAGCAGAGGCTTTCCATTCTTTAGAGTGGTACGAGCTGTGACTTCTTGAGCCCAAGGAGGACTGGGCCAGAAGGCCTCAAACCCTGTAGACCCTAAACTCTATTTTGTCTTCCTTACCATTCGAACTTCCCCTCCCCAGCATCTTGCAACGAAAGACGTCCCTTGAGGTCCAAGCCAATGCAAGGCTGATCTACGACTTAAGCCCAAACCCTATGTCCCTATGTGTAGGTTACCTAATTCCTATGCGCACACAAGCCAATCCAGCTCTGAGCATCAAGATCTGACATCTTGGCCCCTCAAACGTATTCCCCAACCCTATGTTACAGGGCTCCTTACTGGGAGAGCATGTGAAACAACAACCTGAGGTTCCTCATTGTGCTCTTGAAATGAGCTGGAATAAAGCTGTATTCAATGAAGACCGGGTGGCCGCGCCTGAAGACGACAGCACAACTATATTCGCTGACAGCAACCATTTTTTCGGAAGGCTTGAACTGTAGCCGGGTTAAAACAAGCACCGCCGCAGTATGCAAATTTCTTTTATGAGGGTCTGCGCCGTAGACCCTTATACCCCACCCTTTTTCTACACTGTCCAACTTCGCATACAGAATCATGTAGAAGATTCGAAGCATTTTTTCAGGTTTTAAAAGGGGTAGGGTGTGAGGGTCTAGGCAGACTTCCAGGAAGTGGCCGAACGCCCGAGCCCCAAGTATCATTTTCAGAGGAGAGTCACTCGGTTTACGCTTGGTAAGTATTCCAATTATGGGGATAACTGGGGCCATTACATCAACCATTATATGGCTTGCAGGGGTTATAAGTATACTTACTAAGTCCCCCTGACCCCGCAAGTAAGCATTTGGGCAATGAAAGCAGTGGGCCTTTAAAAAGGACACGAGATGTCCGTTATAGTGCTTGTGGGGATCTCTGAAAATGTGGAACTTTGATGTTTGCAAAGCCTATATGGAACCTGCAACGGGAGATTACAGTTCTTCTTCATTGTTTTGCCAGTCTGCAATAATACCAAGTACCAGCATCAAATCGCATTTCATCAAGACGAATATCGCAGACAATGGTAGTAACATTGCAGTGAGGAACTCCGTGCTACAGAAACCCCATAGTCCGACTAGCAATCCTTTCCTTCACTCCTTGCAAACTTTCCTGGACCTTCCAGACTAAACTCATGAAGAGGAAGAGGCAAGTTTTGGGCGTAGGAGGTGTGCGGTTGGAGGATGGATCAGCAAGGCTCTCTCAGGTTAAGAGTCCATGGTTCAGTGCACGAGACTCGAGTTTCAGCGGCCGATGTGTATGGCGAGCTGACGTGTTAACTGCGTATGCTTGCCACCCGCTGCCGTAATTGGGCGTTTCGAACTAGTCCTTTTGGTATCATTCGTAAGAAGGAGCCCCCACAATCGTCTTTTACTCCTTGTGTATCCCTCGGGTCCCTAGGAACCACCCCATTTGGAGAAGTCCAATTGAAGTTCAGTGTAAAGCCCTGAGAAGTATGACCTCATAGCCGCCTTGAGCCTCTGCACGCTCAGGCCTTCTCTCCAGTATGGATGCACAGGGAGGGCAGTTCCTGGAGGAGTTGGGCAACTGGTTTGCAGTTTGGAGTTGAGATGTGACTCGGTTTAGGGTTTAGGGTTTTGATTTGAGGGTTTACAGGGTCTAGATTCAGGACGGAGACCTGTCATTTAGGGTTTTGAGCCGCGCCGTGTGTCTAATGAATGTACAAGCCTGCATAATAGCCAACATTGTTGTCAAAGATTCCTTGTATGTTTTTGATAGTATAGAGCAACTCAAGTAGACCTCAACTGATCGTCTATGCTTATAACATGCCGGGTTCCATGCAGGTAGTGGGTCCCCGGCATTCTTGCTGTGCCGTGCAGCTCCATCATTAGGCTGACGGTTGTGGCCTAACATTTCTTCAGGTTGAGTAGTCGTCTCCCGAACAGAAAAGCTAACTTTGCAGGACTAAAACCTTTGATATTTCCCCGTGCTGTCAGAAAGCCCATCAAAGCTCGGCGTACTGTAGCATATGGCTTCCTAACCCAGGGGCCAGTGCTCTCCAGCCGGGCAGCGTCAGACTTGATGGTATTAATCTTACGAGTTAGTAGTTTGGGGTTTAAGGGTTTAGGGTTTGGGTTTAGGGTTTAGGGTTTAGGGTTAGTGGAGGCAAAAGAACATGCAACCAAAGATCTTACTGGTTATTTCAGGGGCTACTACAAGGATCCATGTCTCTATCCCATGCTAAGCATGTCGGGCACACGCATTGATGTTGAGAATGGGCGGGGACAAGGTTTACACCAACTTTAATGTAGACCCATGATTAATAAACCCCCTCCGCTTCTATTAGGATCCTTATTATAATCCCTATTAAGGCGAGGGGGCGTATTACTCACGGGTCTACATTGAGCTTTCAAGTGGCGCCCACATGGCTCTGCACATGATCTATCCTAACCTTAGACTCCACACCCTAGCGTTGAAGTCTAAATGGAAACATGCTTCCAACATAGCGCAGATGCACCTGAGGCAAGGAGTTCTTGGCGACGCTCGCCTCAACATTCTGCTTGGCACTTCTATGGCGCTGTTTCTTAGAGACCCTGAGCTCCTAAACGCAAATCCGCTTACAGGTCAGCGTAGAAGGTTAAACACGCTCAAACCGGATCCAGGTCTTGGAAATTTTGGCATATCAGAAAATAGGAGGTTTGGCAGATTTTTTTACCGAGCCCTAAACCCTGAATCTTTTAGCTTTGTTCAGTGGGAGGCGGGGCCATTATGACTAGCAAGGGCTCTGAAAGGCACCTCCAGGTGTGGAGTGTTCAATGAGGCTCAACATGGAGGTTTCGGGTAACCACACAATTTACCTGCATTCATATCTTAACTTATAAGCCCCTTGGGTCCCCTAATCTGGTCATAGCTGGGTTATAATCGGGTATACTTAGAAGTTTATATTGGATTATGTGCTCTAAACCCATCAAGCAAAAGGCAGAGGTTCCTTGTTCGGGGTCTCCAAACTTTAACCCATGTGTGTCTGGCATAGGGTGTTGCCGTCTAGGCACGGAATAATAAGAATTACTAAAGCCACTTAGGGTGTCGGGGTATTAAGTCCCCAATTGGTTATAAGTCATAGGACTCAGCTGTACTTATCCTAAAACTTCAGGGCCCTTTCCTGTAAGGCAAGGTCGCGTAGCCTGGGGACTATCAAGATTGCACTGCAGTTCTTGTGCATTCATGTTTGCTTCTGAAAACCTTGATCGACCACAAAACAGCAAGTGAACCAGTATTTCACGGACCTCAAGTCTGTGAGATTACGGCCCAAAATCCATACAAGGAGCCTGAAAAGGCCATTGTCGGGGACGGAGGTGAGGATTTTGGCTCAGCATATGCAGGAGCAGTTCGTGCGGTAGATCCCCAACCCCAAAACCTAAAAACCTTAGAGCCTCAAAGCAAACCCTAAACCCTAATCCTCGAGCCCAATGCAAATCCCAACCCCGACATGTGTATTCCTTTCGTGGAAATCGGACTTGTCTGATCACGCCCCGATTTCCTAGACCTTCAAACCGCACAAGCCCGAACCCTAAGTTACCAAGCTTTACAGGTTGGCGGGGTGTGGGATTGAGGACTTGTAGGGTTTAGGATGAAGGTCTGAGGTTTCAGGGCTTTTGGTTTGGTATTTTTGGGTTGTTCCCAGCTTGTCAAAGAGTGGTTGCATTGCAGGCCAGATGTAAGAAGAGGAGCCACACAGTTTTAGGGTTTAGAGTTTTAGGGTTTAGGGTTGCCAGGGTTGAGGGCTTAGGGACTTAGGATTTAGGGCTTAGGATTTAGGGTCCAGAATTTTGGTTTACCGCCTAGGGTTCGCCGAGGCTTTTGCGAACCAGGCTAACTAGACAGCATCCTTTCAAACATGCCCCGCTAATCTTCAACATTCCAGACTGTTATCATACAGTCATATGCATATATCACAACCGGAGTAGTCAATGTTGGGGGACTGGGGGTCGGATACTGGGGGGAGGGGACTATTCATTATTGCGTGCACGGATGGAGTCAAGTTATCGTTGTGGCAGCCCCTGCATTTACTTCTCTTCATGACATGCCTTTCTAAAAGAGGCGCAGTTTCGGGCTTCGCATTGGGTCGACAGCCCTAAACTCCTAAACCTTAACCCTAAACAAGAAGCCCGAGATCAGTGCCAAGCAGGCTTGAAAAGGCCTTCGTCATCACTGACAAGATTTATAGGTCACGAAGGAGATTTGGTAAGCCCAACCCCCGAAGTTAGGCCCCTACGATAATATCATAGCCACTGGGTTCTAACTCGGGGGTCTGGAACTACCAGAATTCTCTTGATGGCAGTAGTGTCCAGGTTTCAGCTCGACGGCCTCAAATTGTCTCTTTTTCTCTCTGATGCGTCCTAACGGGATGGAGCGATGCGTTATTTGGGATACCTAGTTGAGACTTTGCAATGCCCATCATTGGGGTATGTTGTGTAGTTCCGCATTTCCTCCATCCACGGAGGGCCCCCACATTTCAAACCTAAACTGGCTTAAACTTACCATGACATCACGGACTTCTTGTTTCGTATTTTCCTCTCGCTTTCTGGGAACAGCAAGGCTTGTAGAGATTACACAGAGGTGCAAAAGATGTCATATCCTTGCGTGTGAGGCAGGAACCCACAAATCTGCAAACCCGCAACAAATTTTGGCGATCTCTTTCCGAAATCCAAAATTCCAAAAAATGCCGCGGTTGCAGTTCATCTGGTTGCGCATGGGCGAAACTTCTTCTATGTGTCTGCGGCTTCGGGCAGACGCCTCATTTGGTAGGCGACCAAAGCGAAAGCGCATATCCTGCCTAGGCACGTTATGAGCTGTTATGATGAAATACAGGCTCTGTGAACTTGTACGACCATCCGAATTGCAGGCATGGGGTCTTGCTCTGGCAAGCCTACAGATGACCGGAAATCACGGACTTCAGAGACAGATACTTTCTACCAGAGTCACAAGGGGTGAGAGGCTGGTCACACAAGATTTGGGATGGGACTTCTTAAGAAGATGCTACTTGTGTGCACCCGCTTAAGACGATGCTCGTGTAATTCCTTAAATGGTCCTTTATCATCTATCATCATGTAACTTGTATATCTTCATGATCCCTGGGGTACCTCCAAGGAGGCCTTGATGCAAGGGCTGCATGGGATGGTACAAGGAGTTCTTCGGAGTTCCGAGAGCTCGGTCTAATTTTAAGGCTTACAGGGTCTTCAATGCGCCGTGACGGGAGTAGGAGGTGGTAAAGGAGCGGCGTTGGGAGTGGAGAAGTCCCGGAGGAATGCATGAGGCGCGCAAAGACCAGAAGCCAAAAAAGAAGAAAAATCTGCACCACTACAGCGAACAAAAAAGCCCGCCTAAACCCCAAAATCCCCAGCCCAAATCCTCAGGACCCAAGCACGTCTTTGAAGAAATATTCTGGGTTTTTGAACATGAATATGCTTCGAGGTGAACGCACACATAATTCGGTTTCGGATTTTCATAGGTTTTCTTAAGGCTTGCTGTTTGTAATTTTCATTTGACACCACAAGTTTATCGCGTGCCGTGGAAGTTTTGTTCTTGGACTTGTTTTGAAAGGATCTCTTTTTTTTGCGCAGATGGGTGTTGTAGCAAATCTGAATTCATGCAATTTGCTGCAGGTGTTCTAAAAGGCAGTCCAACAACCTTGCGTTGGATAACTTCTCTAGAAATGAAGACTTCAACTAGTAAGGGTGCAATACTGGTGCACCGCTCACGATGCACTCGGTAAGGACCTTGCTCGGCCAGCCTGGCGCCCAGTTTCAGGCAACAAACACCCCTATTCAATTTCGAGTTCGGCATTCATGGTTTCGGATTTGTTTGTCTGCTGTGCGGCCATCCCAGTTTGGGTTGGAATGAATTGTGGGTGCCTACACGTTTTGCACCCAAGGTAGCTCTTTTCCTCTGCGTGCGGGCAGAGGAAATGTGGTTGCTGCAGCCATCTTCCTTTTTCAATGTAGAAGTCCAGAAGAACAGCATCGAGAGTTTTAGCCTTTAACGTGTTTGTACGTGTACACCGCTTCACGGCAGCTGCTAGTTTTTTTTCTGTTCCCTCCAGAATGCTCTTATGTGTGTTGGGGTATATGGTCGTTCAACCCGTGAGCTGTCGAAACCAACATCCGGAAACTCAGTTTCAAGATTGATTGGTTGAAGACGTCGAACATTCATCTACCAGGTGCTTCGTAAAGAATGCAGGAAAAGTCCCCCATCAACTAACGCCCTACCGTAGTCCGCGTAACCCATTCCTTCAATCCTGGATGAGTACCAGGAGCAATTTCGGACGCCCCCTTGGTCTTCAACCCTTCGATTACACCTCAAGCTACAGATCACCTGCAACTTAAAACGCTATATCACGATGGTTCCCCACCCGACATTTCCACATGTCTCAATCGTGGACCAAAAAACAGCCTAAGTCTGGAAGAGCGATTTTCATAAATTCCCACATGAGGCGCCAAGGTCGAAGCAGGGCCTGTTTCCCTGGCTATCAGGCGCGAATCTAGCCGTTGCATGCTTCAGGATTTTTCTTTGTAAACTTCAGAAAACAGGCCAGGTTTGGCCCAAGTTTGAGCTTGGGTCAGGGTTTAGGGGCATGGTACACACCTCCGTTGCTCTACAGGGCAACTTAGGACAATGGTTTGTAATCCTCTCTTCCAAATTCCCCCAATACTACACCCTCCCACCCAATATCAGATATTCCCCTTGTGGGCATATTATCAAATCTCAGGAATATCTCATATTGGGGGGTGAGGTGGTCTGCACTTTATGGGGATTATTTGATACCTTTTGAAAGAACTTTATGTGAGGTAGAGTGCTGATATTGATTACTGTTAGCACCCCAGGTGGTAGTTTCCTTGAACAAAGCGACCCAAAGATACTCCCCAACATGTCAAAATACTTGTGTTGGGAACCCCCACCCTAAACCTTAAACCCGCCAATTTTCGGAATGCCCCTCATGTCTCCTAGCCTTTCGCTGCTATGGGACCCTTACTGGTGGGGGGCTCATTAGTTAGTTGGGTTTCGGGGTTTAGGGTTTAGGGTCAGCATCGTTTGCCTTCGTCTCATGAACTGCCCTAAAGGCCCTGGGTTTAGGGTTTAGGGTTTAGGGTTTAGGGAATTAGTACCAATATTGTTCCTTCAGAACCTTTCTGTAACGATACTAGGCAGCCCGTAACAATATCAATCTTTTTCTTCTTTTGGCACTACATACTAGGTTCCAGTTATTTGGGCCCCTACATTATAATCCCAAATACAGGGCCATATAAAATCATTCCAGTTTCCATTTCATTTTTATTTTCTTGTCCACTTGAGACTCCGTTTTGCGGGTACTATCCCTACGCCCATGTAATATAAACCTAAGCCCGAAACCTTGTGTAACCCGTTTATACACCACATAACCCTACGTAATGCTTGAGGCCCCTACATCGCACACTAGGTTTGCTCCATCTGGCTTGTTTGCCGCAGGCGGCCTGCCTGGTCCGAGTTCTCAGATATGCGGCCGAGGAGGTGGATTCCTGTTGAAAGGACTTGTCATCCCAATACCCCTTGCGTTGGGAATATGGTATATAGGGGTCTAGTGAGTATATATATATATGGCTAAACAAATATAGGGTATGTAGGTAAACAGCGTTTAGGGTTTAGGGTTGCCCAGGAAGCCCACCTAGTACCATGTCAGGTATATTCCTTGATTAGGGGGTATTGGGCTCTCTGGGTTAGTATGATATCCTCAGCCCTACCGCCTGATGACAAGCTCCCCTTCCGTTCCGTACCCCCATAGATTAGGGGGATGGTCATAATCAATCAAGGGGGCAGGGGAATTACGATTGTAGGGCGAGTTGATTAATGACATTGCGAGGCTCTCAAAGGTTTAGTTCTTTCTAGGCTTACTGGGATTATTCTGGGTTGCAAGGGGTATAACAGGGTTCAGGGCAAGGGAATGTGTGCCCTCCTAATCCGAATGACAGTATAGAGCATCAGAGTTTTTTGGATGTACGAAGCGGACTAGACGGGTTAAGGTTGGGTACTGCCCCCACTCATTAACAGCTGGATAACCATTACAATATGTCTATATATAGAGCCTTGATATGATCCCTGTTATAGACTGTTACGTAATGAGGAGATTAAGTAAGTGGTAGAAATGGTGGATCAGCGCTCTGAGGGAGGTTGCTGCTTGGATTATCCAAAGAATCATGCTTTGACCCTGAGGTCACTAAGAAAAAGGCTGTAGTTGTGGGTATGTATGACATATACGCCACTCTGTATGTACCATAGTCCAAACTCCCGTAAAACGGTTATATAGGTGATTATATAGGGGACTACTATAGGGGTTATTGAGGGGGATACTAGGAGTTTAGACTATAGCTCAGGTGTCCCCCCAAATACTAGTATTCTGAGAATTCAAAGGGTTCTGGGATGCCAGAGCGATTTGCCAGATGTCTGTCGGGCCTAACCCATGTGCGGCAAAGAAAGGGGGCCACTGATAAGAATTCTTCTTCAAGGGACGTTTTCGTAACACTCACCTCATATTTCACAATGGGCTTGTTGCCGCAGTAAGCGTGCCAGCTGAAAGCAAAGTACTGCGAAAGCAAGGTACTGCAGAGCAGCCAAACGAAGTGCGCTATCATCAGGGGCATCCTATACCCCAAACCCCAAACCCTAAACCCTACTCCAAACCCTAAACCCTAAACCCTACCCCAAACCCTAAACCCTAAACACTACCCCAAACCCTAAACCCTAAACACTAAACCCTACCCCAAACCCTAAACCCTAAACCCTGAAATCCAAAAGGGCCCCCAGACTAGATGGACCCTCTAAGAGCCCGGGTTGCTTTTTGTGAGCCAACTTTGAGAAGGAGTCCTTCGTAGGAGTCTGTTCTATGCGAGCGCCGCTAGGACTAATCTAGACATAATGGGGTTCTATAGGGGATATATAGGGATAATGGAAAAGAATGGAAACTACATTAGGGTTTAGGGTAATGTAGACTAATGTAGACCCCTGATTAATAAACCCCCTCCCTTTAAGGGCCTTAATATTAAGATCCCTATTATAACCCCTATTAAGGGGAGAGGGTTTATTAATCATGGGTAGGGGTTGGGACAGTCGGGTGGGTCTTTCCTGTGTGGGTCTTCCATTTGTTAGGATTTAGAGTCCCCCTCAAGTAGACAGAATATGGCTTTGGGCATCTTATGACAAGACCCCCATATATCCCATATTCTATCAGTTGGGGGACTATAAGGTTTAGGTTTTAGAGTTGAGGGATCCGGGTCTAGGGTTCTGGGTAAACTGGCTCTCCTCAGCGGGGAAACCTTTAAGCCCCCCAAAGAATATGCGTTCAACGTAGTGCACACATGAAGTTATGCGAGTTCCCACAACTAGTTGGCTCCGATATAGACCCCAACATACTACAGTACAATTTTTATCATAGGGGCTGCCAGAAATGGATCCCGAATTTTTGGAAGCCCTAGACCCTATACATCCTTTATATGCCCCCTTATAGCTCTTTATAACCCCTACTGTCCCTAAAACTGGGATATCACCATATCAATAACTCGGGCGGTAGGGCTTTAGTATGGGGAGTTTCGGACTGGCTCGAGAGGGGCCACTGAGTTATACCCGGTGTAATAATAAGCCCTAAGAATTAGAGTTATGGAATTTATAAAGTATACCACCCTGTAGCTAGTTTGGCAATTAAGGATGGCAAAGAAATAGTCCTCTGAATGCTGCACCCACGCCTCTGCTTTCAGACAGCTCACGTCTCAGTTTGAACGCTCCCGATGGATGTGTCAATTACGCCGCGTATGTAAGCTTCCGACGTGTTTTCGCAGCATGGCATACTACAGATCTTGACTGGGTCGTGCTACCTCCTGAGTCCTGGTCCTTTCAGCTACAGATGAAGAAGCCACCAACCAGATTAAGATGTTAAACCCGTTAGCGCATTCTCTGCAACAGGCTTTTTCCCGACGGCATACCGACCCCTGCAACATGCTTTTCAGCCGCATGACCAGTGGGCGCCCCAAAATGCCCTTCCTAAGCTTACAACTATGACTAGCTGGCTTCTGCATACGTCGTTGCCTCTCTACATCTCAGCCCATATGTCCCGTGGATTCTGAACCCTGGCCCTTTGATGCCTGTGTAGCCATGGGCACGGGGGCTTCTACGGAGCTTGCCGCGCGGCTCAGTGCTGCCTCGCCAGCGGAGCGCCGTTATCCTTACAGGGTCTTAGATAATTACTAGTATTATGGTTCCATATCCCTTATAAAATTATGGCCTATGGTACCTCAAACGGACCTCAACATCATGTTGGTAATTATTTAGGCCATTTTATCAGGTCTAAGAGATTGGATTTCTAGATGTTGTTCAATGCAAAGCTCATGAACATGCAGCAGCCATTTAGGACCCTGGAAGACTCTTAGGTTTTATGGTTCAGGGTTCAGGCAGGGAATACAGCGTGATAGTATATAGGGATTATATAGGAATCGTATGCCTTAGTCCCTACTATGGGGACCCGGGACATGGTCCCCCAACTTTGGAAAACTGCCACATCCTAAGCAGTCTGCAGCCGCGCACTACGCTTTGCAGAGGAGCTGAAAGAGCTACTCACCGCATTGCCAGCTACCGAGGTTTGGTTGGGAGGGTATAGCCTCCTAGCTATAGTATGAGGGGTTTTGGGTTAATTTTGTTCAGGGTTTAGGTTTTACGGGTTCAAGGTTTGTGGGTTTGTGGGGCTTAAGGGTAACACCAAGACCAGCAAAAGCTTTAGAAGGTCCCCCGTTTACAGGGTTTGGCAGTCAATAGAACTGCAGGGAAAATAGGTACCTAAACGCGCAAATTGGGGCATTTGGATCTAGCATTCTGTACGTACGAAAAAGGCTAGATTAATCACCCCCTCCCAATATCACAATCTCCTACCTCCTTGTATGTGATATTCCGTATATTTTGTACTAATCATCTTCCCTATTCTTCAAATTTCAACACTATGTCCTGCAAGTTCGGGACCAGCACTTTGTCTGTGGTCTTCGCATGATTTTACGGGTCGTGCCTTTTAAGCCCCGGCCCCGACCTCCTTGAGATGATGTCCTAATAGCAAAGGTTGGACTTACCAAGCTCATCATATCTTATTGATGGGACTGCCGGCCACTCCTGCCATGTCCATGTGTTTCCAGCAAATGTACAACTCAGTGTTGCAAACCTTTCCATTGATGCTTATAGCTTTGGCACGCGAATCCAAGCAAAACGCACTGCGCGTGGAGTAGAATCCTGGTCACATGAGTTGCATTTCTGGGTTGGGGCCCTATTACTGCAGGAGTGTTCGCATTGCCTCAAGCCCCTTACTCCCCATTCCAAGTATATTCCCCTAAACTATCATAGTGCCCCGTAAAACCCGTGTGGCCAGTGTTGACAGGAGAGTAGTCTTTGTAGGGCCCTTTTGAGGTGCCACCTTACTTTGCTGGAGTATAGCCTATATATAATACATGATATTATATATATAATATGTTATGTAATATATTATTTTGCAGATAGATAAATACATATATACATATATACATATTCCCAAGAGACCCTATCTGATGCCGATACAATACGTAGCTTAGGCTAGGCCCTAGAACCCGGTTACCAGGCAGCAAAGCTGACAGATGCTTTGGAGGCGATGGTGCTTAGGGTTTAGGGTTTAGGATCGTGGGCACTCCTTGCCCCTCCTCAATGCCACCTAATTATAGACATGTCCTTGGCCCCCAGACACTGATTTTTGGAAACTCCTTTATGCATGCATATATATATATATATATTTGTTTATTTTTTCATTTATTTTGATCGTAGTGTTGGTATTGATTTTGGGAGATGATTTGCCATAATCCGGCCTACAGGCGTTCTATGGAGTAGCTAATACAAGCAGGACTTGTGAGGTTTTTGGACTTGGGCAATGTCCTCATCCCAGAACTTTCCTTCCACCTGTTTGTGACCAAGTAGATACTAGGGCATGGTTTGAGGGTAGGGTTTCACTATAATCCGTTTGCTCCAAGATTTACTTCTGAAGAAGCGCCACACGGTTGCATGGTGTTTTTGACGAGGCTGCAGGGCTTTTTGGGCTCGAGGTCTATGAATTTAGGACCTCGGGCTCGGTCCGGTTGCAAAAAGGACCTCAGGGACAGTGTTCGAAAAAAGGTAGCCAAGGCATGCAGCGCTTCATGATTTTTGCGACTTGGCGCTCCAGTATCCTATATGCGAAGCCCTGTAGTTGAATGCATCATGACCGTGGCTTTGGGTGTGTTCTTGCTCACTTTCTTACTCGTCGTGGATGGAGTAAGGATTTCTATAGCATCCCCTGTATAGTCCCCAATCATACTGTAGTTACCGTTCTTTCCAGTTCCTTTTTGACAGCAAGCCATATAAACCTTATTATTGTTCTATTATAGTAATTTCCGTTTTCTGTCCATGATCCCTACACAATATATTCCCTTATTCCCTGCTAGTCCCCAGTAAGCACGAGGGTTCAGGGAACTTATCAGGCCTTGAACTATTTGCCGGCATCACGCGTTCTCCTTCGTTGAGCCACGCAAGAGGGGTGAGGACCAAGACAGCCTCAAGGGCCTAAACATCCATACAGGGCTGATATGCCACTAAAGCGTCTCATAATCTCTGTAGCCCTTTGTACGAACCAGCCCAGCAACCCATGTGTATGTATAACACGCACTCTATGCATGTACGTATGCATGTATATCTTCTCTCTCCTTCTTTCAGATCCGCACAATCCCCTTGCAGAGTTTTCTGATAGGCGAGCACTGCCCAAGCAAGTGCTTCCACGGCTGGTGCCAGCACTGCAGCTGCTGAGGAGGAGGATGTTCTGCCCTTTATCCCCTCCAAGTAGCATCCCGTTGGAGGTATTCCGAAGGACGCACCCGTAGTTTGGTGACCCTGCGAATGAAGAATTTTCATAACCATGCAGGCCCTAGACACTTCCCGTAAGACTGTGTTAAGCCAGACAATACCAATCTCCTGCCCAGTTTTGCCTTAAGCCCTGAACCGTAAAGCCTAGCCTAATCCTACAGTCCTGATGCGTCAACCCTCGCTCGGAGAGCCCAGGGCCTGAAGTTCAATCCCGAGACCCTGTAGCCTAGTCCGCCTCCCGAAGTTCGAACCCTTCAACGCGGAAGTCCCTGGGACCCTAATCCCTACTCAAATCCGCGCTCGGTCCCTCTCTAGCCCTTGAACTCTATCAGGGGTAGGTTTGCGCATCGTTTTTTGTCAGTATATGCCCTTACTCCTACGGTATAGAATGCCATATGTCTTAACTATACGGCTCCCAAACCTACCGTAGTTATCTGGAATGGCGAGGATATCCCAGCTTCCTGGGGCTGGCCGAAGGAGGCCTATGACCCCGAGGCAGCGTTTAGAGTTTAGGGTTTAGTGGGTTTAGGGTTTGGGGTTTAGGGTTTAGGGTTTAGGGTATCCTGAGGGACCCTGGGGATATCTGAAGATATATGGGGATAATCTGGTGGTCCTTACATCTCGGTCAGTGTTTTCAACGATGCCTACAGCACATGCAAGAAGGCGGTGCGGCGAGACAGAACTTACACGAGAAATCCAGGGCATCTGTAACCCCAACACTTCTGAGACCCATGACCGACCACAACGAAAAAGGCGGAAGCAAACATGAGCCTGGCATCTTCTCGAACTTTGTGGGCCAATGCAGCAGTTCGATGCTTCCATTCGCCGATGTTTATTGCATGTGCTTCTCTACTACAGCTTTCTTTTAAAACTTGTGAGTCTGATGTAACAAACTCTGAAGCCATAAAACCCAATCCGGAAACCCAAAACTATAGCCCCTGAGTCCTCACGCTGAACTCCTAAAGAGAGACCCCTAGATTTTGCAACGCTATGTCCCAAATCTTCGCATGCAAGCCCTAAACACATTGCCCTCGGCCCAAGCCGAACTGCAAATCCCTGAGCACTTCCAAAAACAGGCGCTGCGGCTGTACGTCTTGGAAGCCACGAAGCCAACACAGCAGGAGCTGATCCTGGGGCGTCGGGTTCAATATGGTAGTTTCCTAAAATAGGGAGACCCCAATATAGACCCCAAAATATTATGGTCCTTATTATGGGGACCCAAAAAGGGTACCCCTAATTTTGGGAAATCCCCATATGGTTACTCCCAAAACCTCAGTCAAGGCCCCCGAGCTGCTGTACGTTGAACAATCTGAGACAAAAGGTTGGGGGGTACACTTGGAGCTCTGATTCGGGTTTTACGGAGTTCTCATGCGAGTCTTTGGTGCACCACGTACAAAAGGCCGGGAAACAGCTGGACCCCAACATCCTACAAGTGAAAGTCTCTAATGACAAGAGTTCAATTGCATAGCTTATAGTACAGGGCACCTCAAAAAGGACTCCAAAGTCATACAGCTGGGTTGCTGTTAAGGAACTTAAATTAAGTTACCATAATGGGTATATATAGTAAATAATAGGGTTTCCCCAATATAGTAACTTAATTCAAGTTCCTTAACAGCAACCCAGACAGGTGATGGTTCAAGCGCTTGTAGTCCATGTCTCGATGGCGCAGAGTTGATCTTTGACAGGAGCAGATGTGTTCTTGCCACCCTAAACCCTATACTCTTAACCGCGAATGGGCGGCCTTCCACGTAAAGTGCAGACCACTATTTTGCCGGAGAATTCTCGATCGGTAAGGACAACGCTGCAGCTGATCCACGAACTCATCTCAAAAAACACTGAAGCCCGCCCCAAAGCCCCAAGCCCCAGCTTCCCTGGACCTTCAAGCTCTTGGACTGTGTTTGGGGATTCTAGGGGCTAGTGGGTACAGATATGGTATATACGACATGTATAAGAATCTCAGAGCATGTGCTCATTCGACTAAAGGGCCATATGTGAGACCTCCCGCCCCCAAAACCAAACATCCGAGACATTCATCCCTGAACCCTGAACTAGGTACCCCAGCAGTACCCTTTTTCCCTTTCTATTTGGGGGTCTCCTTATTAAAATTGAATGGTAGGAAAAAGGGTACCGTTATTATTAAGGGGTTACTGGGGAACCTAGTGAATCAAAAGCTGCGGCCCTCCCTTCTGAGGAGTCTTGGGATGAGGCCCTCGCAGCCCGTTCCATCGACGGAAAGAAGGAGGCAAGGGGTTTCCCGCCAAACTTGGGGTTTAAGGTTTAAGGGACATTGGATTTAAGGACCAGGTATTAGGGTATGGATTGGGTGCTTCGCCCTCCCAGTAACTGTCCTTAAAGGGGGCCTTATTAAGGGGCTATTATAATTCCTAAAACCCATTGTGGTAACAGTTATACTGTAAGGGGGAACGACCCAAGGTATGGAGGTGAGAGAGCCTAGGGCTCAGGCTCTAGGGTTTTGGTCTATTTGGTCTTGGGTTGCAGGGGCTTGTCAGAAGGAGAGTCCGTAGGACCCAAGTGATATGTAGGCATAAAACAAGGATGACATGTGGCTTCAGGGCTTTAGGGTTTAGAGGGGTCGCCCATACTGCCCCGTTTGTGAAAATCCTGGGTAGCAGCCCATTGCGCTTCACCATCCAGCCTAAACTGCACAGAGGTACCAGGGCTTGAGAAACGGATGGGCCCTGTGCGAAGCTGTTATACGGGCTTATTGGTTATTACTTGTTGCACCTTCATGCCTGCGGCTTTTGGGGGCAACCCCACTACTCACGTTCACTAACCATATGGACTGAACGGACGAGCCACTGGTCTGCTTCCAATGCTGATCTTGCTGGTATTGCTCCTTCTTCGACTTCTTACGTAGCAGGGTTTTGGTTGTGCTGGTGACGGCGACTGGCATGTTGGTCTTGGTGTTGGGGCATGTTGAGATTACGTGCAACATGTCCTTAGGTAGTTGCAGTGTTCCTACATTGGCAGCCGGAATGTGCTGGAGAACCGAATTAGCGGTGATGGCTGCCGAGTGCGTTGCAGTAGCGGTTGTCTCAAATCAAAATTATGGTCCCTTTTGGATCCCTATTATAATACGGCACCTAATATTTAGGGTACCCAAAAGGGACCATAATTTTGACAACCACCCCTGTGAGCAGCAGCCAGGGCAGGAGCAGGTACGGTAGTAGAAGCTTCAGCGGCCGCAGAGGAGGCACCCAGAAAGGCAGCAGACATAGCAGCCGCAGCAAGCTTCTGCCATTACTATTAATACTGACTTTGCTCCTGCTACTGCGGCTACTTTCACTGTGACTATTACTGGCGTGTTATTTTTCAAGTTCAAGGATTTCGTCGAGGAGAAGGCGTTTGCGAACCTCCTTCTCAACAAGGACCTGCTGGGGAGCTGAGGTGCACCCGAGTGTCGATGACACGCCGGGACTTATGCACGCCCCTTTAGTCTTACTCGGTTCATGTGTGCCAGTATTCGGGTCTATGCCCGCAGCTTTAGTCCTACTGGGTTCAATGTGCGCCAGTATTCAGGTCTCTGCACATGTTTTAAGGTGTTTCTTGAACTTGTGCTGTTTCCGTGTTCCTAGTTCGGGGTTGTTGTAGAACCTAAGGGGCTGCCAGGCTAAACCCTAAACCCCTAAATCC
>CAJNIZ010026369.1:0-39727 GCA_905231905.1 Symbiodinium pilosum | reverse complement strand
AACCCTAAACCCTAAACCACCAGAGACGTAGCTGATAAGCTTCTCAGGAGAAGGCCTTGATCAAGAAGTTGGGCACCTACATCAAGGAGGCGAGGTAAAATCCTATCCATATGGGGATTTCCTAAAATTAGGGGTACCCTTTTTGGGGTCCCCATAATAAGGATAATAGTATTTTTGGGTCTATATTGGGGTCCCCCTATTTTGGGAAACTACCATATAAGCTATAGTCTAAACTCCTTAAAGGGGAATATCTAGGGGATTATATAGGGAACTACTACAGGGCTTATTAAGGGGGATACTAGGAGTTTAGACAGTAGCTCATATGTGGTACACGTCGTGAGACCAGATTGTATAGAGATTTGGGCGTTCTTCTGTCGGAACTTGGGTGAATTTACCTATGTGGTGTCGTTGTAGGCACAGATTCGAACTCTTCAGCTTACCCTGGAGCTTTCTGAGTCCATGTATGATTAATGGTTTACGGGTGCCGGGCTTAATTAGGCTTTAGGCAAATTAGATTGTCCCAGCAGAGGATTGCCCAAGCAGGGCACCACGTTTGGCTGTTGAATTGGGCCATAGATGTCGTGCACACGTTTCTATGTAGGGCGGGTGTCTAAACACGAAACCTACCTGTGAGCACTCATCAAACCCAGAGAGCCCAATATCCCTTAATTAAGGAATATACCTTAAACGGTACTAGGGTCCCTTATATGGTGTACGGTATCTTCCTTCATCAAGGGGTATCTACCCCTTCTATTCCCGTATAGAACCTACATAAACCGTATATAGCCTCTATAACCCTTAGATACCCCTTATATTCCCCTAGGGCTCCAGTTACCTAAATAATGGGAACTGGGTACTATATACCCTATAGTTACGTAGCCCAGTAACCTACTATTTAGGTAACTGGGAGGGTTTAGGGTTCTTCAATTAAGGAGTACTGGGCTCCCTGGGTAGCACCCTTGGGGCTGTTCAATTACAACATCTTTTGTGTTTGCTCTGGGGGTTTCCCAAAATTAGGGGTACCTTTAAAGGATAGGGGCTATATAGGGATTAGACAGGGGTTGTATTATAGGGTTTAGTGTTTGAGGTTTAGAGTTTAGGGTTTCCCAAAATTAGGGGTAAGTTTTCTGGGGGTCCCCATAATAAGGATGATAGTATTTGGGGGTCTATATTGCGGTAAATTAGGGGCAATTTTTGGGGGGGTCCCCATAATGAGGATGATAGTATTTGGGAGTCTATATTGGGGTCCCCGTATTTTGGGAACTACCCTATGTCCTTTGGGTAGACCCTTTCTCGCAGACAGCGTCGAGTTCTCATCACAAAGGGTTCGAAAGAGGAACCGTCGTGGAGAACCAGCTTCCTGACAGAATGTGGAGTGCATGCATGAAGTTCTTGGCAGAGTTTTGCCTTAATTCGGCTGCGACTTTGCAGCAAGTCTACCAAGCCAGCAATTTGTTCGCAGCCATGCCCGTAGATGTAGTAGCACAGCTTGTAGAGTCACAGGCTCATGGTAAGGAATGTCTGGAAGTCATTACGAGGCATGGGTCTCACCTCGTGTAGGTACCAGCGGAGATCGAGCGCGTCTATACCAAGGAGAAGGTCGCGGGCTGAATGCATGGAACACGAACTGGGGCTCAAGGAACTTCAAGGTGCTATACCCGAGGCATAAAAACTTGACAAATTGGTTTCTTCCTTTTATGTGACGTCCGGGACGTCCCTTGGACAGGTGATCTTAGTATCTTGGAGGCATGTAATTATGGGGGTCAGCATTTCAGACTGCTGGAAAGCTAGATGCAGCGAGTAGCTTACGGCTTACAAAGCGCCTCGCCATGCGAGACGTACGGATAAACACCCTGCAGGGTTATATAGTCACGGAGTGACTACAGAAAATCACAAGTCGGCGGGAGAGACAGGTGGAGATGAGTGGGTTGCCCAGGCCTACGGGTTGGGTTTCTTTTTCCAGGCTCATCTCGGAGGACCTTTTCCGGTCCTTGGAGCTCCTAATTGTGGGCGCCGTCCGTTATACTGGGGATATATTGGGGTTATATAGGGGATAATGGAAAAGAAAATGGAAACTACTATAATGGGTTATATAGGGGTTATATAGGGGTTTAATATATCATGTCCGAGTATACTTTTGTGAGATGCCCGGCTCCCGCTTCCGGCTTCGGCCAGCATGCGATGGGCTAGGGCCGTTGTATTTCAGTACGGTGATGTTCCCTTTCAGGGATTTCCCGAGTGTCACTTGAATTTTGATTTTGGACAACCCTAGTGACGCAACAATGAGCTGCTCTGAAGCGGCATGGTGCTGGTGGATGCCTAGACTCGAGAGAGCGGGCGGAGAGAGAGAGAGAGAGGGTTTGATTGGTTGAGGGAGGTGATGTACCGTGAGAGGGGGCCTAGGTGGTGAACACTGTGCCCAACAATGCTTTCGACCCAGAGGGATCCGCGAGTCGCATACGTTCATGTTGTTTGATGACGCAGTGTTGGGGTGGAACAACAGTCTGCTTCTGCATTCGATATAAGAGTAGTGACCGTAGCTCATTGGAGACATGTGAGCTGTCAAGCACAAGAGCCTCTAAACCCCCACCCGTTGGTGCCGGCAAATAAAAATACGCTTACCCTGCCAGAACCACGCCTGAAGGTTGAAAAATCGAAAATCTACACGATCACCTTTCTTAATTGATGCTAATAATACTGCCATTGCAACTACCGCAACTGATGAAAACTTGCAATTCTGGAGACCTACGAACACGCCAAGTTTGCTAGGCCATTCCGATCCTCTACGGATCCCAAACCAGCTGTGAGGCAGGGTGTTTTCTGTTTGCAATGATCCCTTCCCTCTGTTGACGAAACGCACCTGCGCCACTCCCAATTTTATGAGTTACCACATCAGATACTGACGGTGTTTTTTGTGGTGCTTCATGACTTGAAGGTGTTCCGGATACAGGATCTAGGTGATTGGGTGGTGAGAGTGTGCTGATTTATAATATATTGTGCTACCACACGTGAACCTCCTAGTAGGCAATTCATATGAGCTACTCCTGTAGAAGAGGTTATTGCGCAGAATCTTTGACTTGTTTGATGGGCAACCCATGTCTCGCCCAACCGGGGTCCCCAGACGTTGAGCTATCCCGAACCTTTGCATTCTGTCCTCCGCCTCAAAAAGAAGCACTTACCTGAGGATATGTTGCGGAGTTCCTAGCAGCTAACAGTTCCAACGAACGAGCTCACGCAGCCACAAGTCTTGCATATCCGGAATTGTATCCATATCATAGGGTTTTGGACTACTGTAACTGGACATGGCCTACGTGCGAAGAGGGCCAGGATCTTTGCCCCTGAGCGGTGCGAGGCAATGAAGACCTTCTTCTACTACAACAAAAACAGCACTCTCCTGGATGCCACAAAGCTCAAGTGGCTGGGCTTGCTTCAGTGGGGTTGGGCAGGCACGCCTGAAGCACTAATTTTTACTCCAGGGGTGAAGGGGGTTGTTGGAGGTAACCAGAGAGCCCAATACCCTTGTATTGAGGAAGATACCTTAAATGGTATTAGGGTCTCTTATTGGATTAAAGCTATCCTTTTTGATTAAGAGGTATTGGGCCCCCTGGGCACATAAGAGCTGACACCTCCTTGTACCAGCCCATACGCGATAAACTACCCTAATTATAAACTATAATCGACTATAATATAACACAATATACCAGAACAAGTCCTAGACCGGGAGGCTAAACTTTTAAACTGCATGACGCTGCTGCAAAGAATCCAGATGTGCCTGAAATAGTTCCTAGAGTCCTCTACAATGCCTGCAACGCTTCAGTCTTTAATTTTCAATGTCCCGAAACCCTGAACACTTAACCTTAAAACCCTAAAGGCTAAAACCCTATGGACGAGGGGAACATACCTTTGTTGATGATGGTTCAGGGGCTTAGCTATCCCTAAGCCTTAAACAGCAGTTTCCATGCCATCGTCCATCTGTTTTTTCTGGTTGATTCTCCATTATTGGCGATAATATGGTCTACTTACTGGGGGTTAGTAGGGAACCCTGCTTTGATATATTCCCTTGGTCCCTACCAACCCTTAAGCCCGGCTCCCTAAACCCTAGAAACCCTAAACCCTAAACACTAACCCCCACTAAGTTTAGGCCTGGGGTTTAGCTCCCTCAGTTTGGGGCTTCTTAGCCCATCCTCTGCCCAGGCGCGTCAACGGCGGAGCTTTGGAGGAATGCCGGCGGGCGATGGTCTGGTCCATGAAGCGCCTTCAATTCAGTGTAGTAAGATTTTGGAAAATTATGGTAGTGTATAACATATGACTGCATATTATAGTCTGTTATAGTTGCAGTTTGGCTTTAGGGTAGTTATCTAGGCGGGGAAAAGCGCAAGTTACGAAGAGGTCATGTCTTATAGTCCCTTGCGATTGTTGCTATGGCTAGCACTTGTTGCGAAATATGCCTGCATGGGTGTCGGTTGACTGTGAACACATGGCTGAGGGTGTATAGTCTCCTTAAAGTAGATATGATATGGCTTCGGGCATATTATAACAAGATCCCCATATACCCCAGATTCTATCCCTTAACCCTAAATAGTTTCCATTTTCTTTTCCAGTATCCATAGATAATCCCACTAATATACCCCAGATTCTATCTACTTAAGGGGGACTCTAGGGGTTTCCGGGATGCTGGAGCATAACTGCTGTCAATTGCTATCGTGTGCTCGTGCTCACCATAGCCCAAGCAGAAGGCCGAAACCACCAATGTTGCCAGGGTGCAGGGAGGTTCGAGTCTGTGTAGGGTTTAGGCTTCAGGGTTTCTGAGCGTGGACATGTCGCTACGGCGAAAGCGGTGTCACGTCACCACCCAGGGATGACCTGTATAATGCGGGGATCAAGCCCGCAATTGTAAAATGTTTTGTCAGTTCTTGGTTGCCAAGCAAGTAGGGCCCTACCTCTCTTGTCGGCCTCTGGCGGAGCCTTAGACCAAGTGTGAGGTTCAGGGTCAAGGAACTGGGTTGATCTGCCTGTAGTTTGCCATGATGATTGCATCATGTTTGTTTTAATAAGCCCCATCTACAAAACGTCATTGCTTCCACGGTTGTATCAGGGCAGATCTATGTTAACTCGTGGGCACGCACAAGCGAGCGAGAGAGAGAGAGAGAGAGAGACGTGCTGTGCTCCGCGCCCCATGGGCACCTGACTCGTGTGACCTGGACGTTTGGGCTATGTGGCGCAGCCCCATCGTACTTTCCGGGCATTGCAAGAAGATGAGGAGAGAGAGAGCTACACCCTGGGACAGCCCTCTCATGGTGGGGAGTGGGGGAAAGGTTTCATTCATTGCGCCAGAAAGGGGTAGGATGGTTGCGGCACTCCGAGGAATAGCATGTGGCTGTTCCTCGGCTTGTAGCCGGCCAGAGGACTCAGATTTTCCTAGCCTTCCTCGGGCAAACATGAACCGCACGTATGGACCCTCCGGAAGAACTCGTGTCAAAGGACAGCAAGCACTTTGGGGTTTCATGCTGGCCCGGGTAACTTAACGCTTCATATCCACACATACAATTTCTGCCACGCAGCCTTTGCAATTCCTGTTCTACCGCCTCATAGACCTTTGCACAAGGGGCCATAAAAGCGCAGTCCTTACTCCTCGCAGCCTTTGCTTCATGAGGCTTGGGACAACGCTCTGCATCTACTGCGGCGATATCCTCCCAGACTTTCAGGAGAAGATTTGTATCTCCAAGTGCCTTGGCTGAAGCTTGACTCTAGGGCTTTTGAAAGTATGGGCAAGGTGTTGCTTCATGGGCCAAGGCCCCAAGAGTCCCCCTTAAGTAGATAGAATATCTCTGTGTGTATATTACAATAAGATCCCCATTTACCCCATATTCTCTCCCTTAACCCTTAACCCTAAATAGTTTCCATTTTCTTTTCCATTATTCGTATATAATCCACATAATATACCCCAGATTCTATCTACTTAAGGGGGACTGTGCACCCTGGCACCTCCCAAATCTAGGCTTGACCCGGGGTTCTGTCTCGCGGGGTGGGAGGTAAGCTCTTTGGACTGGGTGGAGAGTGGGTGGAGAGAGGAAAGTTACAATGCCAGGTTGGCATGGGATGAGGGAAGGGAAGATGTAGGGTGTATGGATTAGGGATTAGGGTTTAGGGATTAAAGTTTGGGGATTCGGGTTTTGGGACTAAGGTTTAGGGAATGTCAAACTTAGCTTGGAAAGAGGTCCATTGTCCAGCTGCACTTCCTCAACCCAGCCCCAGCACTGAGGATAGGCATGAGACGGTTTGGATTTTGCCGAGGAGCTGCGACCCCCAACTAACACAATGAGCTCAACGAGTAATGTAGAGCTGCATGAATGAATCTTACTGAAGAAGGGATCTCGCGAAGGGCGTATACCTCATGGCTAGGGTTTGGGCTTTCAGGTGCGCGGAGTCCCAGACCCTCCAATTCCACATAGATCCCTGGTAACCCCTTTAAAGAGGCCACTGTGCTTTTTGAAGCTCAGTCTGATCCTGAGGTACAAGGACACGTTCCCGCTCTCTCTGTTCATGTACGGTGGCATGGTGACACGGACCGCATCCATATAGTACGTAGCAGCAGGAAGGTTAGTAAGTAGAAGCAGCACTAGTCATGATAGCAGTAATGATAATAAGAGTAGATGGTAGTAGCAGCACCAGCAGTGGCAGAGGGTCTTGTCATGTCTTGTCTGAATTCATCTTGGGGGTAGAGATTGGACCTCTGCAGAGCCTGCCGTGCTGGGAATCACAGTGGGCTCATGTCAGGTTTTGGAGTGTATGCAGCAAGAGGGGTTAGGGTTAGCCCACTTAATTTTGTGAAGAGATCTAGGAATCTATTTTAGAGATGTGATACCATTTCTGCATGTGGGCTCGGTCTTCTGGAATTGCTTTTTACCGGTTCAACCCATGCCTGTAGGCTTGTAGCATTAGACGTGGCAGTCTTCCCCAACCCAAAAGCCTTCAAACCTAATTGAGTCCCTGTGTACTGCTTGGAGCGCAGAAGTAGTGTTCAAATGCTTCCGCTATACTGTTGATTGGATGTCTTTGACTCGCAGGACTTTTCTTGGACATGGTGGTACTAGGAGTGTATACGAACCTTGTCATTGTAGCCATGGTCCCTTGGCCACTATTAGTGGGTGGGGCTTATAGCCTTAACAGTTTACGCGACATTGACACTATAGAAAAACCTTGTGCTAGCCAAATGTGATCTCGCACGCTGGTCCTACGCAGCGCAGCAGACCCCTGACCTATTCCCAAGCCTTTAACCCAAAATCCCAACACCAACTGCTGTCAACCCAAAATCTAAACCCTCATCCCGAAACCCCAACCCTCAACCCTCATCCCTAACCTCAATGGTGGTCAGTAGGGAATAAGGGGACAGAATCCCTAGATATTCCCTACTAACACCCAGTAAGTCAACCATTGGTGGGTATGAGACCAAGGAGAACGAGTTGGTGCGAGAGCGGCTTTTCAGGGATGACGAGCCATGCCTGTCGAAGGTCCCCACGCAGTTCTAGTAAATTAGCTATTATAGGGTACTATAGTATATAATACTACTATTCTAACATATGACGGCATATGATTGTAACATTTCATTATTACAGTGTGTTATCCCATATTACGGTATATCATTGCATTTTGTTGTATAATGTAGTCTGGTATTTTCTATTTAGTATATTATAAGAAGAAGTTGTTGTTGTCGTTGTTGTTGTTGTTGTTGTTGCTGTTGCTGTTGCTGTTGCTGTTGCTGTTGCTGTTGCTGTTGCTGCTGTTGCTGNNGTTGTTGTGGTCGTCGTCGTCGTCGTCGTCGTCGTCGTCGTCGTCGTCGTCGTTGTTGTTGTTGTTTTTTGCCGTTGCAAGTTTGTTTAGGCTTTAGGCTGTGGGCTTAGGATGTCAAGCGCCATTTGAAAAACTGAAAATCCGAGTCTTGAAGCCTTAAAACCTCAGCCCAAGAAGATGTTCTGGTGGGTCGGGGGATTGCTGCAGGTCTACACAACTACACGACCTTGCCGATCTGGTTTAGGGCTTAGGTTGGCCTTCTCCCTAATATTATATGCGCGCTCTCACCCACGCTCCTCAACATTGAACATTTCCCATAGTGACCCAAAGATCTCGGGGCACATATTCATATTCAAGACTAAGGGGCCAGTGTTCATAGGAGAATGGCTGGGGTCTAGAGTCTATATATTTGCGTGGAGACGGTTAGACTTGCTCCAGGTTGCCATGACAGCGCTCGAGGAAGTTTGCACAGCTGTGAGGCAACTTATTGATCCGTTTAGGGCCTCGCCGTGCGAATTTTTACCGTGACAGATGATGAAAAAGCCGTCCTTCGCAATTGTTAGGTAGTGTTATCCAGCACCTACTCCAAACCTTAAGCCCTTAACCCTATAACCCTGAAATAGGGCTGCGGCAATACATTCATTTATGCCCGAGCCTGGCATGACAAAACTTACGCTTGCCTCCTCTGCGAAGCACCAAACCACAATATAAGTTATAGGAAATAACTCATGTAGACGTCCTACATGATCCTACATGGTCTTCACCAAGACCTCGTGAAAGCGGGCCTGTTTCTTAAATCCGAACCCTAGCGATCCCAGGAGCCTCAAAGCAGGCATTATCTTTAGATGTTAGGGCCCGAAGTATAGTATTATCTACAGTTCCTAAACCTAAACCCTAAGCCCTAGAACCCTATAGTTCCTAAACCCTAAACCTTAAACTACAGTCTAGAGGCATGGAGCCCTTGGGAAGCACTCATGCACCCTCCCAGGGAGCCCAATACCCCTCAATTAAGGCATGTATCTCAAATCATATAAGGGGCCCTAGGACTGTTTAAGGTATATTCCTCATAAAGTCTATATAACCCACATATAATCCCCTATAGAATACCTACAGAATCCCTATATATTGCCTGGTACCTTTAAACCTTAAATCTGAAACCCTCAGCCCTCTAACTCTAAGGAGAAGGAAGGGGGCCAGTGCCCGGTCCGCCCAGGGCTCCTTGTCAAGGTTTTTGGGTGCCGGCCTTCGGGCTGAGGGTATAGAGTTTAGGGTTTAGAGCTTATGGCAAAGGATATAGGTTATATAGGGATATGTAGGGATAATTGGAAAGAAGATGGAAACTAAAGTATTTTATAGGGTTTAATATAAACCCTAAACCCTAAGCCTCAAACCCAAAACCCAAAACCTGAACCCCTAAACCCTACTGTTTAGGGTTGAGGGTTAAGGGTGGTCCTCCTAAGGTATAGGGTCTGGTGTAGTGCGAAGGGGTTTGGGGGGGTTCAGGTGTGGGCTTGGACTTGAGGGTGTAGGATTTGGGATTTAGGTTTCAGGGTGTGGGGCTTGGGTTTCGTGGTGGGTGTAGGGTTCAGGAACTCCTGGAGCAATATGGTAGGCGCGCTAGAGGAGGCAAACACGCCAGTTTTTTTTGTTAAGCTTGTGTTCCATGCGTGTGCGTTGTTTTTTTTTGGCGTGCCCATCTGGGATGCTTGTCAAGTATAGCCCCCATCTCACATGATATTTCGAAAGCGGCTCAATGAGGACTGCTGTCCTTGCTGGAAGGGAGGCCATGTGGGGTTCTTTGCTAGTCTCGGGACGGGTCAAGGAACTGGGATGAAGAGGTGATGAAGATCACCGCCCCCAAACCACAACGAGCACAACAGACCCAAAACACGAATATGTGAAGACCTTTTTCCAGAAGCTCGCAGGTTCATGGTCTGCATCATGCTGATGTATGACACTATGGGCCTGGTGTCTGGGCTGACAATCGTGGAAGTTGTTTCAAGGTTTTCTCAAAACGTGAATAGTCTCACTATGTCGATGAGGGCTCCGCAGCATCGCGAAATCTAATAACCTACTCCGGACTCATGGTTGAGGCACCATCTTTAAAAGCGAGAGGTGGTCTAACCTTTCGCAAATGGTGGCGATTTCTTTGAACTCGTTCGAGGATGTTGTGACCAATCTCTCAAGTGGCTCCAACCGATTGCAGCTAGAGCACAGGGTTTTCAGTTGTTTGTGGTGGAACTTCTGTGTTTTCTGCAAAGAGATAAACAAGGACCAATCTGGGAAAAAGTTGTGTTCTGGCTAGCTCGTGCGTCATGTGCCTCGCATCTACATACTTAGTGTTTAGCGTGCTACTAGATTCAATTATAGATATATTGTATACACATGCACACATACACATACACATTTGTACACCCACGTTGCCTATGTTATGTTCAGCGTTTACATAGCTTAATTGAAATGCTTGGATGCAAGGCCATGAGCAGCTTCCGTGCTGAAGAGATCCGGAGCAAGATCCCTGAATCTGACCGAGTCCTGTCTGCCGAGCGTTTGGGGATAAAAAGTTCAGTGTTGAGGCTCTAGGGCTTTGGGGAGGGGAGTAGGGGGTAGTTTCCCAAAACAGGGGGACCCCAATGTAGACCGCAAAATATTATTAACCCTTATCATCAGGACAGGGTGTAGGCTAATATACTTTTGACTCGGGAGTACCAGAGCTTTTGTGGCACATGAGCTGTTACTTTCCGGCTTGGACGCGTCATGCCCCCATAGACCTGATGCTGAGATGTTAAAGCCCAAGTCTACAGTCTCTCCTCGTCTTCAACTCGTTCAAGTTGTTGACTAGATTTTTTGTTTGCATGACGTAGGTGCTTGACAAGTTGAGTTTCTCAACACGTAGACTAGGCAAGGGCAGCAAGTTTGAGGCGGGTGTTTGTGATGTGCTGTCTACCCAGGCTGCAAGCTTGGGTAGGCAACGTAGCACATTGGGCATGGAGAGTTCGTTGAATTCACCGGTGGAGGCTGGTGTCGGCTACCAGTGACGTCATCGGCTTCATGTAAGTTTTTGCGCAGCCCAGTGTAACAGAGGCAAGCCAGCATGCTGGCGTACACCTAGTCACTCGTCTTCCTGTTTGAACCAAGAGTCTTGAGTAATTGGTTTGACTTGTATTGCGGGGGGCATGAGAAATATCAGGTAGAAGAGAGATTCTGTGGCCACAACTTCGACATATAGAGTATTGCCCCATCCAATGGCTCTCACACTCCCATACTGTATTCTAGCTCCAGAGTTTGGTAAACCATGGTAAACCCTAAGCTCTAAGCCCTAAACCCCTGACAAACCGTGGGGGATTGGGGGTGTTCCATACTTGGAGGGTCAGGGGGACTAAGTAAGTAGGTCAATAACCCTCATAACCCATACAATAACCCTAATTATCCCCATTATTAACCTCCTTACTAAGCCCCTAAACCCTAAACCCTATACTTTAGTAGTTTCCATTTTCTTTTCCATGATCCCCCATGACCCTCCAAGTACCGTGAAGTGGAGCCTAGGAATGGCCCACATCCGCATCTACAACGACGACGACCGACTGAAGCCTTGGCCTATATAGGGTGTTTAGGGTTTAGGGTTTAGGTTCAGGGGCCTATAATGGAGAATCAAATGGAAAAGAAAATGGAAAATGAAATGGAAACTGGGATTATATGGGGGTTGTTTGTATTTTATTTGGGGGATACTATGGTACCCAATATAGAGTAAGATTATATCCTCCTTTTGGGGAGTAGTATTTTATATAAGGAATATAATCTTACTAGGTTCAACCACCAGAAAAGGGTACTCAAGTGAGCTATGATCTAAACTCAAATGGGGCTGATATAGGCAATTCTATAGGGCAATAGTATAGGGGGTATTAAGGGGGATGCTAGGAGTTGAGACTTTCGCGCAAGTTGTGCTTTAGGGATGCCACCCACTAATAGTGACCACAAGATATAATGGTACTTAAATTAGGGTCCCTATATATTCCCACCGTCAACTACTGGGTGGCGGCCTAAACCCACGTCATACGGTACATGGAAGGTCTAGCACGGCTGAAGATCCACATCATGCTGTAATTCCTACGGCATATGGGTTTACCGTTTGGGGTTTTAGGGTTTAGGGATTAGAAGGGTAAAGGGTATATATATACATATAGATATATGGGTGGCCAGACTTCTTCCATCCACAATAAGGGGTGGTTTCCAAAAAAGGGGCTGTTAGGGACCCTGGGGATTTGCAGGGTTTGTTTGGGGGTTGGTAGAGTTACCCTGCAAGATTGTGTAGGGACCGCTTGAGAAACTCCCATAGGGTTCAGGGTGTACGGTTCCATTACGCTAAACTTTCTCAAGCTGATCAGCCTTTATAGAGGGGCCAGTGGACCCCAGTATGTATATTTGATCAAGCCAGAGACATAGAGCGCCCCCCAATCCAAACCACCGACTACTAGGCTTTAAAGGACTTGACAGTTTGTGTTTGTGTGTGTTTATGTTTTTTTTTTTTGTGTGGTGTGTAGTCTTTGGGGGGGTAGTATGGTATCTAAACCCAAGCCTACACTCCTGCGGCGCTGATCTAATACGGGGTTTTTGATAATGCCCGGCCTTCAAAGCAGGCCCGATTATGAAGATGCTTCAGGCTGGTCTTTTTGGGGGGTATTGGGCTTACCAAAATCTTTTTCTTGAAGTGGTCTTACAAAGCATCATCACACCTTGGGGTACTTTCAACCGGAGCATTCATGGCATGCCTGATATTTCCCCCTAGCTTGGGCTGGCAGAAAGGTCCAAAGTGATCGGCAAAATTGTTTCTGCAGTTGCCAGACTGCTGCAGGCTTTACTTTTCAGGGTTGGGGCAGTATTTGTTCAGGGCTTAACGTTCACTTCTCAACCTGAGCGCCTCTCATTTGGGGACCCTGAACTTTTCTACAACTGTACGACTGCTGGACATTGGGGCTCTTTTCTATGAATATTCTCTTCCTTGGTCCCTAAAGTTTGTAAATAGTACCAAAACCCTGTTACGCCCTACATAACCCCCATAATCACTTTAAAAGGTACCCCCCGCTTTGGGAATCTTTGGGACACCCCAAACCCTATATAACCCCTATATAACCCATAATATAATCCCTTTAAACCCTTCGGGATAGGGTGGGCAGTATCCAATCTTAGCTTCAAGCAGCTCAGGAAGGCCTTGGAAGAGCTGCGAACGGGCCGCAGGGCTGAGTGATCTCTTTGCCGAGCATGCCTGCCATGCCTACCATGTGGTCTCTGCAGGGTTCGAGGTGTAGGGTGTAATTTATGTCTGCAGGTTTGGGCTAAGGAATGAAAAAGGAATGATTTTGCAGGGGTTGGCAAACCTTTGGCTCAACGCGCAGAAAAGCCTGCGGAGGAAACAGTGTTTGTTTCTAAACGCCTGAATGATGGCTCAGCATGAGCTCTCATGATATTTACTTCACTCGATGAGGCCACCAGTTTCACCGTAGGAAGCGTTTCACCTCAGGGTGCAAAGATTCATCCTGCTGCGCGCCCTTTTCGGCGATTTTCCCCTCGCTCACCAGAAACTCAACTCGGGGTCTGTGGGTCTTGGCACTGTCGCACTCAGACCCGGGAAGTTCATTTTGTAGTTCACCTGGTTAATTTGAAGGCTTATCACCTCATCAGCGTTATCGCTTCACCAAAGGTACCATGATCACCCACGTCATCCTCCAAAAGTACCTGGCTTACACAGGACCTTCAACGCATTGTTTGCTTTTACGCCGAGACTCTCGGACACGAAGGGCCATAAACCCTATCTCTGGAGACGTGTGGGAGTTGGAAGGATTTAGGCAAAACGTCTACTTTCCATCATGCACTAAACAAGGAGTCGGAGGTTTCTCAAAGTGGTGGGTTCTTTCTTGTGAGGCGTTTTTGTTTCAGGAGAGGTGATAGAGAGGCAATGAGTTTTTAAGAGGGAGACACAACAAGGAGACCTGAACAAAACAATGCAAACTCAAGCGTCCCGTATCTTTCTGCTGTAGTGGTGAGGGCTGAGGCTAGGTTTACCACAGACTCTAAGCTCTGAACCCTAAGCCCAAGACTACCCACACTTGCTTCCAGCCCCTTGCTATCGTGTTCGCAGGTCTCAGGTCATTCTCGTGCACTGGGTTACAGGCATCACATTATCACAGCAACCCTAACCCCTAAACCCTAAACACCTAAACCCCTACGTAATCCCTAAACCCCTAAACCCTAAGGGACCTTGGTCACCTCAAGACTCTCAGCCCGCTTTATAAACCCCATGCCGGCAGGCCGAGCGAGGAGATGGCTTCGAAACAGAGAGGCTGCAAATGTGGATTCCCTGGCTGGGAGGGGTCGGGGAAATACGGTAGATACTAAGAATCCTGCATGACCCTAAGTACAGTACATATTGGGAATTATGGTACTACAGAACATTAAAGTCATGCAGGATTTTTAGTATCAACAGTAGTATAGTTAGGTGTCGTATTATAATAGGGATCCAAAAGGGACCATAATTGGGGTCAGGGATATGGCTTATCATTCAGGACTTGGGGTTTAAGCATGTCAGTCCTGTGGTGTAGAGTTTTGGTCAAGGGCTAGAGAAACCAATTATGGAGGACACAAGTCTACCACCATAGAACTACCTGGGCTGGGCGAACTGTAAAGATCCTAACTGACCTCGCGCTGAATTGTGTTTCACATCGGTGTTGTCAACATTATTGTCCCTTGATGGGCGCCCCTGATATCAGGCTCCGTATTTTGACAGCCTTCCACGTAAAAAGTCCCATCATGGCGCTCTTCCGGGGTTTGTGATCATCAAGATTAAAATCAGACTGTTATCTCCTTCAGGTTTTGTTGGTTTCGGCACTTTAGAATTTGAGTCTTTAGAGAATCGGGGTTTCCAGGTGCAGGACTTGCAGTTTAGGAAGGGGCTATAGCAAGATTGAGGAATGTTGCGGATTTGGGGCTCAGGGTTTAAAGTTTAGGCCTTCGGTTCAACGGTTATTGTTCAAGGTGTACGGCAGGGTTTAGGGTTACCCTAAAACCCTGAAACCCCAAGCCTAAACCCTGAACCCTGCCTCAAGCATGACCAGGCCCTCACTTGCGGCTAGAGTAGCGAGGCCCACCTTTACATACAGTCCCAAGAGCTGGGTCTCTCAATGCTTGGTGTAGAAAGGAATCTAAGCTCCTAACTCCCCTGAAGCAGGCATGGTCCCTGTTTGGAATACTGGTGCTCTCAGCCCGCCATACTGCATGCCGTAAGGGGCCCTAGATTTATAAGACAACCTCTAATGTTAGGAAACCCTAAACCCTGTGTAATATAGCCCCTACATAAACCCCTACAATAGTCTCCTAATTATGATAGCGATGTTGCTTCGGGGGAGGCTGGAACTGTCAGCGTTGTACCTCCGCGAAAAGCATCTCAGGGTCTCCATGATCACTAGTTTCACGAAATCTTAGACTAAAACGTGTGGCGATGCCATTGCAGCAGCGCTGCATGTGGTTTTGGACCATGCAGCTTCATCCTCCGAACTGAGATCGACTGGTTTGTGACATGTGGCTCAGTATTTGTACATGCGGACCGTTGGTTGGATTATGTTCCGATGTCACTCCGCCTAACCACTGCGTATTTTGAAAGCACGCGTGTAATTTTTCAACTTTTATGTCATCCCAATGAAGCCGTATGATCAGCCACCTAGGCCCCGCAGAACCCTTGCATCAAAAGAAACTGCCCGCGTGGACCTGAAAGCCTTCAAAGCCCCAACCCCCAAGGGGACTTGCAGGCAGCGGCAGGTGCACAAGCACCTGCAATCGAATTCGCTGCCTGGGGCTTGGCAGACATGGCTTCCAGTTTAGCTGAGTTTATGTCCTAATGTCCTAGGGCTCTTGGCTGAGGGCTTGCTCAGATGGTTTGTCAAGCAGCTTCTAATTCTATTTTAAGCTCTTGTAACCCCCTTATGACCATATTTGCTTGTCATCTAACTAATCCCCAGCCCATCTAGGCGCCGCCGGATCACGAAGACCTTTGAGAAGTAGATGGGTGCCATAGCAGTTTTGGCAGGACCCGGTTCAGCACTCTGAACGCTAGAGAGGCTGTACGGGGGCTTCAACTCTTCGCAGCAGAAGCAAGTACCCCTCCCCCTACTCTCTCCCCCTACTCTCTTTTCCAGCATATGGCTGTATGTCGCATATTGTTGTCTGGATTTAAGTAGAGGTGCAAACAGGGAGCTCTTTATGAAGGCTGGCAGCAGGCATTGAACGAATTACATATATTCAGAAACAGCGGCTCTTGGTTGTTTCCATAAATCGCAGGACCCCAACATAGACAACAAAATGCCATAATCCTGCTTATGATGGGGGCCCGATCGTACTTCAAAAAGGCGAGACCTTGGATGTCCCACCTCTTTTGGAATATGCCCTATGAGTAAGCATGTAGGACAGAACCCCAAAAAGAAAGGACATACAGGGTGCATGGAAAGCCCTAAACCTGAAAAACCTCAATCCCACTCCTCAATGACGCTCCAGGGAAGGCCCTCAACCCTAAACATTAAACCTTCAAGTCCCATTCCTCCGCGGTTTAGGGGTTTAGGGCTTAGGGTTTAGGGTTTAGGGTAAGGGCATGAAAAGGTTTTGCGCGGACCTGTTTGGCAAGGACGCCGTCCTCGAGCCACACGCCTTCCCTTCGGATATTTCTCTAGGGAGCTCCTCTATGAGATACTGTCTGTCAATCTTAGGATGACCAAGGACTAATTGGGGTGGACATAGGGGTCTCTTTGGTAGTTCATTATAGTCCCCAGTGTATTCCCTAATGGGGACACATGTCCGTTAATTGCGTAACGAAATATTGAATTATTCAATATTTCGTATTTGGCGACTTGCTCACCTAAGCTCGGGCTACTTCCATCCCTTGGGATCTCATTGTCAGCCACCAGATTTACACCTCGAAGCAGCTGCCCCCTTAAGTAGATAGAATATGGGGTATATGGAGATCTTATGATATAACCCAAAGCCATATTCTACTTAAGGCTGCTGCTGCTGCTACTGCTGCTACGGTTGATTTCCCTTATGGTTGCAGTCTCATCATCTGCCCTCTCCATTTCCTGCCGTTCATGATGCTGGACTAGCCGTTGCAAGCGATGTCCCAACTTGTTGGCTGATGGCCACCCCTTATCGTGGTAAAGCTGTAGATTGTTTCGAAGTCCTACATGACGTTACATTCACGAAAATAATCTCAAGATTCAGGCAAGATGCTGAGGCCTCACAAACTCTGCAAGCATTGAAGACCTTCCGGTAGGAAATACGACCTATGACCAGCATATCCCGGGCGTGGGTGCTCTTGAAGTAGCCATCAGGAAATCTCTTCTTCAAACGCTTGGTGGCCTCATCTGTAGAGCTTTCAGCCACGGTTTTCTTGGCCATCTTTCTTTTGGGCAAATGTGTGCTTAGGCCTAAACGTCTGTGGGGAGAGAGAGCGAGTCAGCTAACAGTAACTTTAGAGTCGAATGGAAAATGACAGGATTTGACTCAAAGGATTGAGGTCATCCACTCTTCAGATACTCACGTGAAGCCCCCATAAAGAATGAGAAATGCTGAGCTTCGGATGCAGAAGCTAGAGCCTCAGACTCAGACCCAACCAATACTGGCTAATATAGCTTTTACTGGAGATTCTCAAAATGAGGGGCCCTCAGGGACTCCAGGACCATATGAGCTGTAGTCTAAACTCCTTAAAGGGGGGGTATATGGGGGATTATATACGGGAGTATTGTAGGGATATTAAGGGGGATACTAGGAGATTAGATTATAGCTCATCTAGGGATTAGATTGGGATTAGCGGGGGTTCTTATTGGGAATAATGTAGGGATCATGTTGAGAAAAAACGTATAAACCTGGCAAGAGACCTACATGACCTTGTTGGCATCCCATTTTCCATCCCTTGGCGTTGGAATGCCCATTTCAACTGCCCCGGAGTACCCATATGACTCAAGGAAGAAGATCCCCATAAACCTGAAGCCCCAAACCCTTAAACCCCAAGCCCCAAAACCCCAAATCCTAACCCTAGACCCTATATACCCCTATTCTAGTAGTTTCCATTTGCTTTTACATTATTCCTATAATAACCCCAGGGTTGTTGGGGGAAGGTAGGGTGCGGGGTCTGGGTTGGTGAAGTAGAGCGGTGTTGGCTTCCTTTTTTTCTAGCCTAAGAGGATTTAGGGTTCAGGGTTTAGGGTAAGGGGCCAAGTACTCAACTAGCATACAAGTTGCGCTCAAGACACCCACTTGGGACCAATTTCTCTGGAAACCCTAAGCCCTACCCTTTGAGGGAATGCTCTGTCTTAGTATGCTCGTCGCCTTTGCAAAACAGCATCTCTGCACTGCAGCACGTCCCTTGCAATTATTTCAAACAGCTTCACGCACCCTAAAGTCTAAAAAGTTGATTCCATGCTTTGCCACCATCCCCTTATAATCCGTGTATAACCGCAATAGCAATATACCAGAGGAAATCCAGCACCCAAAGGCACCAAGAAGCCGCAAAGCCTCAGCAGATCATTTGCCGAAACCAGGTTTCTTAGTTCGACGAGTTGGCCTACGCGATTATTGGACCTGGAGGCGTGCTTACTCACTTAGCCCCACTGGTGCTTAAGGGGGAGTGGGGGAGTGAGTAGAGGCATCCCATTATAGGGGCATATGTGGGGATTGCATGAAGGGATTATCAAAAGGATACGCTCCCCCATTCCTCCTTGAGCACCGAGCCCGGCGCGGAACATTGAAAGAGCACCGTTGCAAACCCTCCCGCAGCTGCTACGCCCAATCCTGACGCAGCTGCATGTACACCCGGGAAGAGCCAAGAAAACAGGTGCATCTGCGCACATCCAACCATCCGGCCATCACCAAACGCAAGGCGGAAAGGCTCCCTCCAGGCTCCTTGCAGTGGATCCAGGCTTTAGTGTTTTCAGTGTTTTGGGTTTAGGGCTTAGGGTTTTCTATGCGTTTGACGCCGACATTGGATCGTGCATGGCTTGGGGTGGTGTGAGGCTTGGGCCCGGACTTTGAAAGATTGACCTGAGCTGCTTGCAACATATGTGTGGTAGCGGAGGCTGTGCGGAGTAGCTTAGGATTTGAGTTTCGCTCTTTTGGGCTGCTTGAGTCGGATACTTATAGTTTGGGGCTAAGGAACAGGCGCCATTGCGATCAGGGCATGTGATAAGAGAGGCGTATATAGGTGATATTAAACTTCAGGCATCATTTGTTGAGGCCTGAGGGTTAGGGATGGTTGGCGCGTCCGGGAGTTATGACACAACAGCAGGTAAGCGCTCTTCAGGGTGAAGATGAAGGTTGTTGCTGATTTTTTGTACGGTGGGAATGTTGCACCAGCCCGGGTAGCTGCAACCCCGTCGGGTAACGGTTTCAGGCAACCCCTGAATGCCGTCAGCCCTGATGATAATCCTGTGCGTTGCCAGAACTGGCTCCAAGCTCTTGTAGAACCCTGACAGAAGAGCACAAACGGCAGCAGCAGTCGCCACACGATTCAGTGTCCAATCTTCTGCAAGCCTTTTGGCATTGCACGGTTTTTTTTCAAGATAATCTCAACAGGGGCCCCAAAGTTCACTTAAACTCCCAATATATCCCTGGGGTCCCTAAGCCTAAAACTCTACACAGATCTTTGAACTTGAAAGTTCGCGCATTTGAAGAACCCCCCGCACATGGCGTCCCTACTGGATGTCATCTTGGCCGCCCTGGAACCTCTGCGGCTCGGCGGCAACGCAACGGTGAAGGGGTCTGAAAGCTCTGGGATGTGCACTAGGTACCCCAGGAGCATCTTTTTTTGCTTTGGGTACCCTTATTCAGGGGTTACTGGAGAATTTGGTGCATGTGTTGTAGTTTCTGAGGCGAAAGAGAGCCTTTCGTGGACGTTGTTGTCAAGAATTTTGGCTTTGCTCCTAAGGCTGGTTGTGCAGGTTGTCGGGAAGGGGAAGGTCTTTCGTCGAGGTTCCTGGTTTGGATCTAGAATACCTCTTATGGTGGCCCAAACTTGTTGGGAGGCAAGGTCCATGTCGACAAGTAGGGGTTGCTTAGCGCAATTTTGATGGGATTCGCAGCTACAAGTACAGACCAAGGTTTCGGGCCAATAGGTCTGAACCAGGTCTTTTTTGGCCACCTACGCCGCGGGTCTGAAACGATGCACCGCATACCTTGCCGTAACCCTACCTGCGTGAAAGATGGGGGCCCCGCGGCGTAAAAGCATGCGCCCTGAAACTTGACACATCTTTCCAAGAACCTGGCGTACCCACCTGTACCTGCAACTGCAACTCTAGGCACCAAAAACCCTTAAAGTTTCCATGTGACTCGGGCATTTTCCCAAGAAATTGTACGAACCTTCGCCCCTCCCCTCCCTCCCAACTCTGGCTGAGGCTTATATGCAACCCTAGGGATGCAAATAGTGGTTTCCCAAAATTAGGGGTACCCTTTTGGGGGTCCCCATAATAAGGACTATAGTATTTTGAGGTCTATATTAGGGTCCCCTTGTTTTGGGAAACTACCAAATAGGCCAATGTAGGGCCAATGTAGGTAATATTTAAACACTTGAGAGCCCACTGTCGGTCATGTATACTTGGATCCCTAAACCCAAAAACCCGACAGCTTGAGGACCCTCCCAACTTAAGCTGAAACTTTGATGTAAAGCCCTCTAAACTCTAAACCCTTAACCAAAAACTCGAAACCTTATACCTTCCAGACCCAGGAATGCGCTGCAGTGGGCGGCCATCGGCTTCCCGAAGGACCAATGCTACAGGGCTTCAGATACAGGGGTTTGGAGGTTGATCCAGTTTCCCTCATATTAAACCACCTCTCCCTGGTTAGGGTTTAGGGCTTAGGGTTTAGGGTTTAGTGCTAGCACTAAAACCCCCAACCCCCCCCTGATATTAAATACTCCCATTATGTGGCATAGTATAATATATTGGGAGTATTTAATCTTGGGGGCTGGTTGCGGGGGTTTAATGTTAGGTGGATGGATTCTTTGAGTAAAGACTTCAAGAGCTTGGCAGTCTAGAGAGCATGACTGTGCGAGCTACGGGCATTTCAATTCGATAGGTTTCCAGCTGAGTCGCTCATCTGCGGTCCTCAGTCCTACTTCCGGCCAACAGCCCCACGACCTCCTTTAGGAATTCAGGGCTTCCCCCAAAGCTGCGCGAGATCCCGTATGGATGAGCCTAACCATCAAACATACTGGGAATATTGGGGTAATGTTGGGATAGTGGAAAAGGAAATCGAAACTACTATCAAGGGTTTAGGGCTTGGGGTTTCGAGAATACTGGGTTGCTCTTAAGGAACTTAAATTAAGCTACTATATTATCCCCCTATAACGGAGAATCACATGGAAAATCAAATGGAAAGGAGCGGGGAAAATGAAATGGAAACTGGTGCAATTTGGGGGCTTAAGAAAGTTGATTTAAGATACTATATTGGAGAAACCCTATTTACTATATACACCCATTCTGATAGCTTTATTTAAGTTCCTTAACAGCAACCCAGGTTCGCTTGCTCGATCTCCGAGTTCAGCTCCTTAGTTGCCAAACCCCTCTACTGTATCCTTTGGTGGGCTTAGGGTTTAGGGTTTAGGGAGTCTAGGGTTCGGTGGGCTGGGGTTACAGCATAGTAGGCATTTGGGCCATTTTAGAGGGCAGTTGGGTCTAGGGGGTGCAGGTGTAGGGTACACAGCCTGCAGAACTTTAAAATACGGGGCTTCTAGTATATAGGAGGTCGGTTACTGGCGTATAAGGTGATGAGGCTTATAGTGTTCAAGTTTTCTCAGGGCTCGGGATATAGAGTTCTTCACATCTAGGATGTACCCTAAACCCTACACCCTAGACCCCTAGGGACGATGACAGCAACACTACGAGACCCTTAGACGTGCACCTGGCCACCTGAGGGCTTCTGACACAATCTGCTCCTGGGGACCACCAGAAAACTGGGTGGCCATTAAGGAACTTAATCTAGCTTACCATGTACTGGGTATATAGTAAGTAGTAGGGTTTGCTTGTCATAGTAACTTCATTTAAGTTCCTAATTAACAGCAACCCAGGAAAACGGTGGGCAAATGAAGCGAAACGCCCGAGACTCTCTACAGGCCTGACTAGCTGCTAGCCTGAGCTAGTCCACGGACCGTTTCCAAGTCTCCGTTTTGGGGGGCTTAGTAGGGTTTAGGGTTGAGGGTATCGGGCGTTTAAGATAATCCCCAAAAACTCCATAAGGATCCTTGCAAACGCCACATTATAGCCCCTGCCATGTCCCTAGGCAATCCACATTGCAGATGGGGTTGCTGCCACGGAACTTAAGTCAAGTTACCATACTAAGGAAACGAAACAAACAATGGGGCGCCCTTCTAACAGTAAACGCAACCCTAAACCCTAAACCCTAAACCGAGTTCCTGGACAGCAACCCAGCCGAAGGCAAGGCGCACGCTTCGTGGCTTGCTCCTCCTTCACCCGGCGCTTCGTTGCTTCGATCGCTGATCGTAGGTCGGCTGTTTCGGTGGCTGCCGTAGCTGCGTCTTCAACGTTTGTAGTCGCCATGGCAGGAGATGAAAAATGAGTGAGGAACACAGTGAGGATTCGTAAGATCCTTCCGGTACCGTTAGTTGGGGTCATGAGGTCCCTACTCGTGGGTACATACTGTAAACCTGCGTAGAGCGGAGTTGCAGAGTCTGGAGCGCTAAGTAACATAGATGTTCGAGCGCTTGTCGTCTGGTTTAGGGATAGGGCCTGCAACGTGCACGGCATCAGAAATCGCCGCTCATATTCGGTTTCAGCCGCGTGGCTTCGCGTATGACACAGCCTAAGAATGTCACATGCTACCAGCCGCAGCTTTGTAGTGATAACAATTATAATAGTACTAGCCATACGAATTGTCAGAGTAAAGCCGTAACACATTTGTATACGAGCTATAGTCTAAACATTCTAAACTCCGAGCATCCCTCCCTTATAATTTAGACTATGGCTAATATTTCCATGACAGACTATGACCAGACATGCAGAAGAGGTCGGCTACATGTCTTATGCTCACCACGAGAGCTTTCTGAGCAAATCCCTGAGGCCTCAGCCATGATAATGGTTTAGGGTCTAGGGTTTAGGATTTAGAGTTTAGGGCTTAGGCAGCAGGAAGAAGAACATAAAGGGGCGCAGCCGTGTAGCAACAGTAGGTAAGTATGCCAGTAACTGCATTGACCATGCTGGATTACGTTTGGGCACTCTGTGAAATTGAAATGTTAATGGCTTTGTTGGTCATTTTATGGAGGTTACAAGGGTAATTTGCTGTACTTAAGCCCTCCATCTACCCTCTATATACCCTAAATACTGACCATATGCCCACATTTAAACGGCTCATGAAGCTTATAGGTATTATAGGGCGATTCTTCAGTTGACCAGCCTGCAGAAATGTCACCACGTCAGCTTGTAGTGAAAGCTGTGGCAGGACCCTTCCGACAGTTGCTGATGACTTGGACTTTAGGGTTTAAGGTAATGAAAATACAATACATATGGGGTTTATATAGGGTTACATACGGAATCTACGGGGTTGCATAAGGATCATATAGGGTTACGGGGTGTTTAGCTAGTACGTGTTTGGGGTTAGGTGTAGGGCAGTAATTATTTGTAATCAAGGAGAAACACAATAGAGAATGAAATGGAAGCTAAAAACATCTAGAGTTTATGCAGCGTTCCGATGTCGAGTCTCCATGATCAGAATAGGCTTTGGGGTATGGTTGGGTACGTTCTTTTACAGTTACGCGGTGCGTTGTCAAAGTGATGGTCCCTCTTGGGGCCCTTACATTTTTTTACATAGGCAACGCACAATCAAGACCATGACCTTAACAACCTCCCAGATCAGGGTTATAAGGGCATGATAACTTGTTTGCTGCGGCAGCTGTGACTGCCAGAGGCCTCTATCCGAAACCCTAAACCCTACACCCAAAAACCCGAACCCTGTACCGTACACGCTGGCAGTCAGAGAGACTTCGCAAAAGGGCTACTTGTCAACTCTACCGATTATTAGTCTCACATATAGCTAAGCCTACTATTACTTACTCATGCTTAAGGGAGAGTGGGGGAGTGGATCCTGATAATCACCCCTATATTCTACCATAAAAAAACCCTATAAGTCTATAAGGGTCACTATATTCACTCGCACACTCCCCCTTAAGCACCAGTAAGAGTATTGCTATTCCCATTATGCTTGCTAGTTATTCTGTTAAGTATTACTTCTAATATTAGTGCTACTGCTATGGCTGCTACTGCGAGAATTAGAAGTGCAACAATCACGATTACTGACTCTTGAAACTCCTAATAGAACGACTACCACAGCCTACAAAGGCGTCTGAAGATTCGTCAATTCACACAAGTCATATTCAAAGGCTACTTCACGCACATGACTGCAACCAAGCATAAAACCGAATTTTTAAGACACTTGCTCTCTCCTCGGTGGAACCTGTATTGAACTCAAACTCTGGCTTATAAAGGGACTTTAATGGGAACCCCTAACAGGGAACCCCAACAATGTGGTAGGAAAATAATAGAATATATGGACCCTGCTGGGTACATTCCTATTATATTCCTACTATATTCTTGGGGTTCCCTGTTTGGGGCTCCCATTAAAGTCCCTATTAGCTTAAGCAACCACCCATTCGAAAGCACTCATCCGCCTGAAGCGACCAGAAAACTTTCTGAGGATGCAGATTTTGGGGGAACTAGGGGACTCGTATAGGTTAGGTGGACCCCCCACCCTGTAATAGTGACACTAGGGGATAATAGGGATTATATTAGGGTCCTCTTATATTCCTATTAATTATACCACTATTATAGGGTGGGGGGTCCTCCCGTACAGGGATTATACAGGGGATTATTATAGGGGGTATATTGGGATGATGGAAAATCAAATGGAAACTGCTAGGTTTTGGGTTACAAGGTCCCTAAACCCCGAAACCCGAAACCAGAGCTAACCCCTAGACCCTAAAGGGTGCAGAGGCCTAAACAGAGGATAGTAGGAGGGCCTAGGCCTGCAAATGGCAGGGCAGTTTGGTATCTGGACGCATCTGGGGATTTAGGGTTTAGGGATACCCTACAAAAATGATGAAGGCTTAGGGCCTTTTGAGATTACTGTACGGTTTCAGGGTGGGGGACGGGGGGTCTGGTTGCTGGGATATGATTGAAACTCTACCTGCACATGCCTTATCAGGCTTTGTATCTCACACACTAAAACAACATTTCCAACAATTGCCCCGAACATGTTGAGCAAACATCCGAGGTCATCCAATGCCCTTCTCTCATAATTATTCCTTGCATGGTCCTAAATTGATTCGCCAAAACTCCAACAACCCTACATCCAAAACCCTAAACTCTATACATCCCTAGATATCCCCCAGATATCCCTACATCCCCATGTATACCTATGTATCCCTATGTAGCATCCTGTATATCAGTATATCCCTATGTATCCCTGTATAGCTGTAGTCTAGACTCCTAGTATCCCCTTCATAACCCCTATCATGTACCCGTATATAATCCCCTCTATAACCACCTTCAAGGAGTTTAGACCCCAAACCCTAGTCCCTTCATTATATGTGTAGATGATCCCCTACAACCCCCTTTAAGGAGTTTAGACCCTAAACCCTAAACCCTATGTTATATATGTATTTGTATAGGATCCCCTATATAACCCCCTTTAAGGAGTTTAGACTATAACCCTAAACCCTAAAGCCCCTAAAGCCCTTAAACCCTAACCCCTAATTAACGCCTAACCCCTAAGCCCTAAACCCTAACCCCTAGAGCCTAAACCCTAAAGCCCCTAAACCATCTGCCTGAGCAGATTGACAGCCTGTTGCCAGGACTTTGCCGCACAGGCGTTCAGGGCCGCAGTCGACGCGCGGAGCGAGTCCTTGGTTGGGGTTTAGGGCGTAGGATTCAGGGTTTAGGGTTTAGGGTTTAGGGGATTCAGGGTTTAGGGTATACCTGTAACCCCAATTGCCTACAGTTTAATGGGTTATACCTATTAATTAAGGGGTAAATACTATTAGTAGGATTCAGGGTCTAGGGCATACCTGTAACCCCCAATTACCTACAGTTTTATGGGATATACCTATCAACTAAGGGTTAATTACTTTTAAACTGTAGGCAATTGGGGTTCAGGGTATAGGGTTTAGGATTCAGGGTTTAGCGTTTAGGGTTCAGAACTTAGGCTCCCTTTAAGGGTAGTCAAGGAGCATATTCTTCTAGGCGGGGTTGGAGTTTAGGGGATGTACAAGCTTCAGGGTTTAGTGGAATTATGGGAAACCATTTTGCAAAACAGGCTGGAAAGTGAGATGGACAAATAATTTGTATAGGGGCTTGTGGATAGTGTATCTATTCAGTACAGTAGAATATACCATAGTTATATAAGGGTTATAAGGGAATACTGGAGAACCAAATGGACAATAGCATGGAAAATGAAGTGCTTATTTGCGTGATAACAGCCATGCAGGCTTTAGGGGCTAAGTATCTACATTAGAAACACACTAGCGTGCTCGGCAGTACTAATGAAGAAGGACTCTAGGGTTTTGCCTTGTTACAGCTCAGATTTTTTCCTGCTAGTACCTGAAAAGACAATGGCTCCCCTAAACCCTAAATCAGTTAACCCTGGCCCTACAGTAGCTGGTGAGCTTCTTGGCCCCACAAAAGTTGATCTTTGAAAGATGATATCGTAGCAGCATACACACGCCTAAAGGTTCAAGGTTATCTGAGTGATAATCTGCTTTCAAAGTGGTCTTCAGGGTGTGTCAATGGAGCAAATGGATCAGGGGGTAAGGCGTGGGGATTCATGGACTGCTATCAAGGAACCACAGACACTTGCGGTTGACGGTTTAAGGTGATGTTTTTCTTTTTTAAGCGCCTCTTTTACCCGCCGCACGGCTGGCAAAGCGGATGTTTGGTGGTCGGGGATTTCAGGGGAGGCAATCACCGTGGTCCCACAAGAGTGATGAACAGTGGTCTAGTCGTATTCTCATTTGTTGGGCGCGGGGTTCAAAAATGAGAGGCCCTTTTGGGAAGTTCTTTTCATGAGGATTGTAAACTATACTTACTCACTTACTAATTCTCCCCTGCCCCTCCAACTTGATCTGCCATCAACTCACCCTAAACCCTAAACCCCTGAACACATACCCTAAACCATATATATACTCTAAACCGTACACCCTAAACCTTAAAATCTGATTCCTAACCCTTAAGCCCTAAACACCTAAAACTCTAAACTTCCTTGCAGTCATGGCACGGCTGACATTCTCCTGACCAGAAGGGGCCACAAAAACGTCGGTGTATGGTTTGACCCTCCAGGGTTTAGGGTTTAGGGTTGTAGTTAGGGTTTAGGATTTAAGGTGTACGGTTTAGGGTTTAGGGTTTTAGTTAGGGTTTAGGGTTTTAGTTAGGGTTTAGGATCTAAGGTGTAGGGTTTAGGGTTTTTGTTAAAGTTTAGGATTTAAGGTGTAGGGTTTAGGGGTTAGGGTTTTGGTTAGGGTGTAGGATTTAAGGTGTACGGTTTAGGGTTTAGGGCTTTAGGGTTTAGGATTCAAGGTCTAGGTTCGACCAGTTAGACCCTCCAACAGCACTGTAGTCAGGCCTATGTGCCTTTGATTGGGGACCCTGCAATCCCACTGAACTTACTGGGGGTTAGTAGGGGGCAAGGGAATATATGATGTAGTGGTTATATAATGTAGGGATTCTATATGGGATATATAGGGATTATATTCCTCAATTCACCAGTAACGGAAGGTACGGGGAGAGTCTTGGTGGTTTAGTAGATTAAGGTATAAGGTGGAGAAGCTTACGTGGAATTCGCGAATGGCAAGGAAATATGGAAAGTGCTTCTAAGAAGAATGCAAAGGGATTCTTCATGAGTTCCCCTACTTCCTACCGCTTACCCCCCTACCCCCTTGATACTACCATCTAGGTTCCCACCTTAACGAAGGAAGGGAAGAGGGGTAGGTGCGGCCAAGAAAGCAATTATGGGGGAACCTGCGGGGGTAGTATTGGGGGGCGGTAGCTTAGTAGGAGAACCTAAATCCTAAGCCCTAAGCCTACAGATCCTGAACCCTATACGCCCTACATAATCCCCATGTAAGCCCGTATTATATCCACTCAAAGGGACCTATACGCCCCTGATCCCTATAGTAGGGCGATTCCTTAGTTGAAGAATTAAGGAATCGGCGAAGACGTGCAGCTCACGAGGCTCTGTCCCCACCTAAACCCTAAACCCTAATACCCTACACCCAAACTAATACCCTATTACCCTAAAGCCTAACTACTACCCTATTACCCTAGACCCTAAACCCTAAACCCAGCCCTAAGGGTCTGATCCTGCTTGGATCACGCTTTGATGCGGTGTAGTTGTAGCTTCACTCAACTCTCACAGAGTATTCGGCTCCGTGTCACATGCAATGTTTAACCCAGCCATCTGCAAGGCTTTGCCTAAGGGTCCTTGGGGTTAAGGGTTTAGGGTTAGGGCTTTAGGTGCCAAGAAGCTTCATTTCATTAAAGTATGTAGTACCTCAAACCCATTATTTTGAGTCCTTGCACCCCTTCAGAAAATGTGCACGCGGCTCCATGCCCGATTTCAAAGCCTTCCAAAGGCGTGTACAAACAATGGCAGCAATCATGACAGGTACGAAACTCTTTGAAACATTCCCGGAAAAGGCATATATATATATAACGTATATGGAAGCCATTATGGCAAGAGACTCATGAGTTTTCTTAGAATCCCCATACATCCCTAGGGACCCTATATGGCCTCCCCTTTTTTACAATCACCGTGTACCTCCTGAAAGGCAGACGCTCCTGAGCAACGTTGCAGCTGCGGCCCAGTTGTTAGCAGAAATGACTTCGCCCACGGAAACCTTCCAAGTTCAAACGATTTTGTGGTGGTGAGGGTTTAGGGGTTTAGGATTAGGGCTTAGGACTACAAACCCTAAACCCTAAACCTTAAGGGGACCCTTAGGGGAGTACTCTTTTAGGGCAAGGAAACTCCCACTACACTGGCACTCCAGGCCTACGTACCCTTTCTTGGGGCCCCTAAACCTTAAAGCATCACCCCTACCTGGACCCCGAAAGTATGTAGAATAATGGCCTTTTGGGCTGGTTCTAAAGGTTTTGGGCTATTATCTTACCTACCTGAGGGGTTCAGGTACACCCTAAACCTCAAACCCTAAACCGTTTTGCGAAGCCTCCGCCGGGGAAGCCGCGACAAGGCGAGCTTGAAATACCCTCCACAAACTACCATGGAACCCTGAAAGTGGACCTACACAGACTACTGACTGTGCTGTTAACAGAGTATTACGGTTTATATGACATTAAACCCTAAACCCCAAACCCAAACCCCTAACCTTAGTCTATATGGGGTTCGATGTTGCCTTTGGGGGACGGTAGCGGTCGATGGCTCGGTCCCCGCTGCTCTAGGAAGAACGGACTAAGGCCCTGAGCTTGGGCTTTTGGGCTTGGGATGTTGATTTATTAGCCCAAACTAAACCCTAACCCCTAAACCCCAGGGTCCGTCGAAGTGGTGATGGAAGATACTGAAGATATTAGACTTTGAATGTACTTGGAACCTGACGAAATATGCGTGCACATCATATGAGCCATAGTCTAAACTCCTAGCTTCCCCTGTAAAAACCACTATGTTACTCCCATGTATAATCCCCTACATAACCCCGTTGAAGGAGTTTAGACCCTAAACCCTAAACCCTATATTATACTCCCCTAGATAGCCCCCTTTAAGGAGTTTAAAATACAACTCATATGCACCCTAGACGACGATGTGTGTGTGTGCGCGCTCAAGGGCTGAAGAATTGAAGAATTTGCCTCACAGGGTTTAGGGTTTCGGGGAACAGCGCCACGCTTTTCTCTAGGTTGCAGTGCCCAGGGAGTCCATTACCACTTAAGTAAGGAATATTCCTTAAATCATATTAGGATCTTAATAATAGTTAGCATATATTACCTAAACCCTAAACCCTAAACCGCTATTCCTTCATTAAGCTATATTGGGCTCTATGGGTAGTCTTGCTCTTCATTGCTTTTTGCCACCCAATTTCCTCCCATTATGTGGCAGTGAGCTTCCGTTTGGGGTTTAGGGGTTTAGGGCTTAGGGAAGTCAGCAAAAACATCAACTTTATGCGTCTAAGGTCCAAAGTATGCACCCCCGGCATGGGCCTGAATGTTGGGGTCATGACATACCTAGGATTTACCTATGTGTAGCAGTATAGGGCTCAGAAATCTCCAAAATAAGTTAAGATGCCCATGGTCCAAACCTTAGATAACTATAGTAGTTTCCATTTTGCTTTCCATCATCTCTGTTTAATCCCGATATATATAGCGCGTAGTCCTAACCCCTACATTGCAGCTAGAAAGCCTTCATCGCCCGGGTGCCATCTCCTTTTCTCCTTGACGCAGCCTTCTCGCATGCACCTCATAGCAGCCAAGAGACTGTAGGGCACGGTGGGTGGGCTGTTTTAGGTTTATAGTCCCCCTTAAGTAGATAGAATATGCATAATATGGGGTATATGGGGATCTTATTATAATATACCCGAAGCCATATTCTATCTACTACAGGGGGCCCAGGTCCAACAAGGTTTGGATCTACGAACAGTTGTTTCGGTTTATTTGGGCATTCCGCAACAAAAACCGTTGCAGGTTCTTCAGAATATACCATAAGATGCTAGAATATACCATAACATATTCCAATATATTCGAATATACAATAATATAATCCTTAACAGCAAAGAAAGATGTTCGAACCATGCGCGTGGACATGTGCTCTTCATCTTTGTTTTGGGGCGCCGAAAGGTAGTTCATCAGCGCAGGCTTGCGAGAGACTTTTCAAGAAATTTGGGGGTCTGTTCTACTGGGGGTTGCCCAAAATTAGGGGTACCTGTTTTGGGGGTCCCTATAATAAGTATTGGGGTACCTTGCGCACAGCCCCCTAAACCTTAAACCCTAAGCCCCCGCTAGCTGTAGCCTGGGCATGTCCCGTGGTTCTTGTGGGTCTACATATGTCCAGCCAATGCGAGTGCCAGAGGCTACATGGTAGTTTGCATGGGAGACCCCAATACAGATCCCAACATATTATAGTCTTCAGAATGTAGGACAACAGCGGTTCCTGATGCTTGGCAATGCTCAACTATATGCACATACTTATACCTGGGTACATACACCCCTCATAATATCCTTATGTGATTGTTATAAAACCCCTGTAACATCATTTGGTAGATTCCTTTAATAGGACATGACCATCTTACCTTATATCCTTAAACTACACACTTGGTCCGGCTCGTGTATGTACTCACTCTTTGCAGAGGATTCAAACCCCGTTTAGGGTCACCAAGTATAGGGCATCCATCATTCTGATTGCTATCCATGCACTTATAGCCCCTCTCAACTGGACATCCCCCATGTGCTTGTATCAGGAACCCTCATGTAGCCTTATCCAAAACTATATTTAAAACCGTACTCCCATGCAGCGGCATGCGCCATCTGAAGGCGATCCCATACTAGTGCCAAGGAACTATGTTCGCACGAGCTCCAAGCCCGCGCCAAGGAGGACCAGTTGGGCTTCCAAGTGCAACCCTAAACCCTAAAATACCGTAATGTAGACCCATGATTAATAAACCCCCTCCTTTTAAGGGCCTAGATATTAGGATCCCTATTATAATCCCTTTTAAGGGGAGGGGGTTTATTAATCAGGGGTCTGGGTTTAACCCGGATGTTTGGCTGGAAGGTAGGGCTGTGACAGCACATGTAGAGCCTAGGGTTTAAGGCCTAGGGCTACATTCCCTTATAACCCTGTCACAACTATAGTAACTATAGGAAACATATGAAGCCTATTACAACAAATCAGGCCCCCCTATGACTCGACTACCGGCACCCTGGAATACCTAACATGTAGGGGAATGAAAATAGGGTTCTTGAGTATACCATGGTACTAGAACTATTCACGCTCCTACAGTAAGCCCAAAGCCCCAACACCCAACGACATACCCTAACCTTAGTAAATTTACCTCCTTGAATGATCTGTTACGCAGGCCCAAAAACCATACGACGCCAACCCCTTTATCCCGAAGGTTTGCCGCGCAGCCGGCTGAGTGCTGCCCTTACTCTCCCTCTCCCCAGTGCCTACCCTAGAGTGATGTTAAGGTTGAGGGTTTGGGTTTATTCAGGAACTTAACCAAGACCCTCCCAGTACTCTTAAATGGGGATATAAGGTCCCTACAGCGGGAGCATGAGTCTGAAAGAGGATGGCGGCAGGGTTCAAGAAACTAAGCTATGTCAAGTAACCCCATTATTTTCTACATATCCATGTTGTGGTTTCTTAACTTCAGCTCCTAAACAAAACCCAAAACCCTTAACACCAGACCCTTCTCTACGCTCTGAATCCTGGTCCCAATACATACCCTATGATACTATAGTGGTTTCGATGTTCTTCTCCATTATCCCTATATTCCCTACCAATCAAAGGTAGACTCAGCCCTAAACCCTAAATCCTAAACTCTAAATAGTAGTTTCCATGTTCTTTTCCATTATCCCTATCTAACCCCTATATTGCCCTATATGCCCCAGGGCAACTTCATCATTGCAAGCAGGCACCAAGTCCAATGCCGGAAGTGCGGACAGGTAGGCCCATCACCATCCGTTGTAAAGGAAAATCCGAATTTTGGGTATTTAGGGGTTAAGGGTCGTACGGGGTTAGGGTTTAGGTTTTAGGGTTTAGGGCAACCCTAAACCCTAAACCCTCTAGGGTTGAGAGGTGCCGGCTCGGGACGGTCAAGACTATGGCCAGTTTTTTCGTGGTAATATGGGGGTTATATTGGGGTAATATTGGGGCTACATTAGTGTAATATCTGCAGCTCTGAGCCCCAAACCCAGCCAAAGCTCTGCACCCTAAATCCTACATACTCCAACTCCAAGGCTCTAATAAGAGTTAACCCCAGACCCTCTACTCTAAACTTGAAATATTACAGTAATCCCTAAACCCTAAACCCTAAACCCTGAACCCTAATCCCCAAACCCGAAACCTGTACCCCTTTCGGCTGGGATCCCCGGTCAACCTCTGAGCCAGAGCCGTGCGGAAGCGCTTCGGGCTAAAGTCTACGTAGGGCTTAGGCTTTAGGGTTTAGGGTTTAGGGTTACCCAGAAGCCAAAACAAGTTTAGGGCTTTGTGTGGTTCAGGGTTCAGGGTTAGGTAGGAAGTAAATGGGGATATGGTCTAGGGATGCGATAATAAAAGCTCCGCAAAGACCAACATGTTCCAAACAGGGCTGTTCAGGGGTTCCATGTTAGTTTTGGGGAGGGTCGGTACATTACGAAGCGCGAGGGATTGCGAACTAAAACGGTTCAGAGTCTAGGGTCCAAGTACCCCAATCACGGGGTTGCATGGAACTCAATATTCTGCTTTGCATAGTTTTTGGTAAACCCTAAAACCCTAAACCCCATAAGTTACTTCAGGGCTTGGACCCGAAGGGAAGGGTTGTAGCCAAATGGTTCTGCCTACACGAGAACTTGGAGAGTTCCACCCTGTTCTCAGGAATTACACAGGGTTTTCGCAGCCCCCTTCGACATATGGGCATGAAACAGCTCAACCCACCTGAATCCAACACCTGGTCGTGTACGGAACAGTCGCCTACAGTAGGAACTTTGCAAAACCCTTTGAAGCCATCTAAGGCCTGAACTCCCCTGAACAAAGAACCCCACAAGCAGGACTCATAGCATTACTGTCCGAAAAAGATATTGGGTTCTAGGGTTCTAGGGAGCTTCATGCTTCTTTGGGGAAGTAATCCGCGTGCAATGCCAAGCCTACATAATTCACAAAGCCCAACCCCTGCAGAAAGATGAAATCCCCATCAAGCTGGATATACTTAGTCTAGATACCCCATAAATCCTGGAGCACACCAAGGCATTGGTGTACTCCTTTACACCCTCACATATGGACTCCCTACAACGTCTTATGTAGTCCTTGCCCGCTCGCCGGGAAGCCCTGAATCTTCCCCATGATACGCGGTTTAGGGTTTTGGGACATACCCCCTTGGCAAACCGTCTGGACCCAACAAAGAGAGAGAGAGAGAGAGAGAGGGGCTCCCCCATGGCATCCCACAGACACCCCACAAAAAATGTACAACGTTCCATGCACCCATGCTAAATGTTCTTATCGTGGCATACACTGATATATGCTGATTATTCAATATACAGGGGTGGGGGGGTTCAACTTTTATGGGGAGGGGAGTTTCCCGGCCATTTTACGTATGTTTTAAACTTGACGTTGAACTATGTGCGTATGCCTCTCCGTGAGTATGCGCCCTGAGGTAAGCTGAAGGTTTTCGAGCCCATAAAAAAATAAGTGGACTGTAGCCGAACCCTACACATTAAATCCTGGCCCCTGCCTCAATACCCAACCCTAAACCTCCATAACTTCTATGTGGACCCAGAATGTTAAGTGAGGAGCTCTTACAGCCTCACTTCCCGCGCAGAATTTAGTGGGTGGGTCAGGGGGACTTAATAAGTATTCTACTATAACCCCGAGCAGCCCATATAATAACCCTGTTTCTCCATTATCAACCCACTAAATCCCCCTGAACCTCCACGTGGATTTAAACCCTAAACCCTAAACCCCTTAAGCCAACTCACAGGGTCTTGATAGGTTATGAAGGAGTCGAGCGTAGTCCCTAGATGGGGCTTCCCAAAATTCAGGGTACCTTTAAAGGGTTTTACGGAGATATGTGGGCCTATATAGGGTTTAGGGATTAAGGTTTAGGGGTTTCCGAAATTAGGGGGTACCTTATTTGGGGTCCCTATAATAAGGACTATAATATCTTGGTGTCTGTATGGGGGTCCCCGGTTTTGGGGAAACTACCATATAATGCCCAATGTCAATCCCCGAACAGACAAATTCCTTACGGTGGGGTTCGAGTTCGAGGCTTCATGGATATGACCCCCATGAATGATAATCAAATGGAAAACGCAACTAGAGCTCCCCAAAACCCTAATAAAATCATAGTATGAGCTGCACTTGGGGTTTGAGGGTTTAGGGGTCTAGGGGTTTATGGTTTAGGGGTTTAGGGGCTTAGGGTTTAGGGTACTATAGTCTGATTTCCTTAGAGGGGGATTATATAGGGGACTACTATAAGGCTTATTAAGGGGGAAAAGGGAGTTTGGACTATAGCTCGTATGACCGCTTAAAGGGTTTGGACTAGGTGGGAAAACCCGAGTAATAGCATAAACAGGCAATATCCAATAGTCTCTTTAAAAATCAAGATTGACACTGGCCGCTAAACCCTAAGTGCCTACATCATCCCAATTTCCATGTCCTGTGCCATTTCCTTTTGCATCTGATTATCCATTGCCCCCGTGTAATCCTGATATAGGTATAGTGGGCACAGTAGTATACGATGCTGCGCAATATCTATCCTAAACTCTAAACCCTAAATGCATAACAACGTGGGTAGTTTAAATCCTAAACCCTATAGGGTACGCTTACCCGGGGCTGCTACCCTCCAGAGTCTTCTTCTCCTCTGCCGTGGGGGGCACAACCATTGCCTTTCGCAGAGGTTAGGATTTAGGGTTTGGGGTTTAGGTCAGGGCTCTTACAAGAAGGACCCAAAGCAGGGTCCAATACAATCGCTGAAACCCTTATGACAGGAAACCCCAAAAACTTGGAAAATCTAAACCCTACGCCCCATATACCACTACATATAGTCCCCCTTAACTAGATAGAATATGGCTTTGGGTATATTTTTTATGATCCCCACATACCCCATATTCTGTCTACTTGAGGGGGACCATATCTAGATATATATATGTATGTAGTCCTCATATAACCCTGTTAACTCCTTAAAGGGGCCTACACCAAATCTTCATGCTTGAGGATTCTGGCTGTAAGGCAAAGTTGAAGGTAAAGGGTGCAAGGGTGTCAGGGCTTAAGATTCAAGATGGAGGTTTAGAGCTCAGGGTTTTTAGAGTTTTCAGTTTAGGGTTTAGGGTTTAGGGTTTAGGGCTTAGGGCTTAGGATTTAGGGTTTTTGAACATCCCTTCACACCTTTTCTAGGATTTAGGGTTTAGGGCTTCTCACTGACAACAGCTGCAAAATCGAAATCTGTTGTAAAGTGTAAGTTGCTCTAAGCCCTGGTTTTTATATTGAAACAAGACAATATTCCATGTAGCACCAAAGTATTGGTAACTATCTAGATCTGCCCTGCATTCGAAGTAACAGCTCCAGGCTAGTACTTGACCAGTTGTTGTTCGAGTTGCTACTTGGAGGGTCAGGGGGACTTTGTAAGTCGGTTGATAATGGGGATAACTGGGGGCTACTGTATGGTCTATAGGTGTTACTTGCCGTAAACCCTAAACCCTGGGGTTGCTGCATAGTTTATAAGTGATATTAACCTACTTACTAAGTCCCCCTGACCCTGCAAGTAGTGGTCAGCGTGAAATAAGAATTGAAGGCCTCAAACATTGGCCATGACGTGGCCAATAGAGGTAGGGTTTACGGGCTTCGGGGATAGGCTCAGGGTTTAGGGTTTAGAGTGCAGAATATGAGCTATAGTTACAACTCCGAGTATCCCCGTTGAGAATCCCTACAATACTCCTTCAAATAATCCCCTATTTAACCCCCTTTAAGGAGTTAGGAGTATAGCTCATATGGGGCTTTTGCGGTTAGGCCTGAAAACGGTTTATGCTTCTCCCGCTTCGACCACCACATCACCATGACTGCCACCAGTGCTACAGCAGCCACAAGTACTAGCAGCAGTAATGGGGGCATCTGAAACCACGCTGCTGCACAACACTGGGCACTGTCGCAAAATCCTGCTTCTGCCAGGAGGCCTCAAACCCTAAACCCGAACCCAACAACTGTCTAACTCATATACCTTAGCCCTTCACGCCAAACCCTAAGCATCAATGCCAATCCCCATGAACACTATATAACCCCAGCTGCAGTTTCATTCTCCATTTTCCTGTGTGGTTCTCCATTCGAACACCTTGAAACTTCCCCTTGGACCCTATAACCTTAAAGACTAAACCCCAAGCCCCAAGTGTGTACATGGGCACATATATATATATACACACATATATATACATACATACATACATACATACATACATACTGTAGCTATATAGAGTACCCGAGGCAGAAGAAAAATCAAACCCCGCCCGAAACTCCGGACATGAACCCTATACAATTTCCATCGCACCAAACCAAACCCTAAGCCCTCAACCCCAAATCCTAGGCCCGAAACACTAATCCTAAAGCCTAAGCCCTGAATCTTTAACCCCTAAACCCCAATCTTAAATCCTAACTCCCAAACCAAAAGCCTTAATCCTAGTCCCCCCCCCGAAGCCCTAGGGCTCCATGTCTATAAATAATACCCACATTGAGCCCCAAAGTCCATAAATATGACCTACATTGGGCTATTTGGAGCCTTAGAAAAAGGCCTTCTTGCCGTTGAGCTCCGGTGCTTTTGCTAGGCCAAAGATGATGACCTCGTCCCCAGGCCTGGGAATTGGAGGGTTAGGACTTTAAAACGGATTTGGGGGATCAGGGCTTCGGGTTTAGGGCTCTAGGGTTTAGGGGATCAGGGCTTAGGGTTGGGGTTTGGGGTTCGGGCTCTTGCAAGCCATGCCCGAAACCCTAGACCCTAAAACCTATAGTCCTCCTTAAGTAGATAAAATATGTGGTATATGGGGATCTTATTATAATATCCCCAAAACCATATTCTATCTACTCAAAGGGGACTGTAAACCCTAAATCGAAATTGTAGCTGGTTGCTGGTCGGGAATCTAAGCCTGGGTTGGGAGGCAGGCTGTGGAAGGCACATGTATGGCCGCAAGAGCCCGGGGTCTAGGGTTTAGGGTCCAGGAACCAGAGCTACAACTTCGGTTTAGGGTTTAGGGTCTAGGGCCCGGAAGAAACAACAAGTCCAAAACTGGACGACTGTGACAACCACAAGGCCTGAAATCAGATAAAATCCCATCCGTTCCCAAAGACCTCCGGTCCACAAGCACAGCTCGCTGTAGTCCCTTCGTAAAAAATATTCAACCCCGAACGATAAACATGTCCCCCAATGTAGAAGGTCTCTTAAAGTGAATATCTTATGTCCTAAGCCCTACACCATGAACAACAATTGCATGAAGGGAGTATGTGCCTGTGCCCATTGCCTCTGACTTGCAGGAAACTCAAAGAAGCTCACAAGTGAATCCAGTCAAGGGCCAAGTTTCAGTGTTAAAAGTTCAGTATGGGTTCCCCAGCTACCTCCCTCTATACTGCCCCGCCCCAGCTTCCCTCTTAATTAAGGCTATTCAGGGATCATGAGGCCTAATTGAGGCTAGTTAAGGGGGAACCTTTGGGGGGTAGTATAGAGGGTGGTAGCAGAGGAACCCATGATACAAGTTCCACTCACAGCTCGTGAGGTTGCACTTGGAAATGTAGCTGGTGGTTTTCCACGAATGGGCCCATTATTGACCCCAATATATATATATATGTGCGATAGTCCTTCTCCTAAGGATTCCCCAAACGAAACAACCACACCACCCTCTCCAGTTGAAAACTGCAGTGAACAGCTGTTGTACACCTCAGAGGCGCTCCATGGTCAAGCACCCACATTAGCTTCTCAACATCGTGCCAGGCTAGTCCTCAAGTAGGGACCTCCCACATTCCCTCCATGGAGGCTTCCTAAAATTCGGGTTACCTTTATGAGGATCCCTATAAGAAGGATTACAACATTCTAGGGTACTTTAGTAGAAGCCCAACAATCGGGGCCCCGGACTAGATTGACTTTAGGGAAAGCCCCATATGTCACCCTGAACCCTCAACGCCCAACCCTAATCTGTCTTCAGGTATCCCTTAGGTGGACCCCCCACCCTGTAATAGTGACTACAAAGGATAATACAAGGATTATATTAGGGTCCTCTGATATTCCTATTATATGAGCTATAGTCTAAACTCCTAGTATCCCCCTTAGTAACCCCTATAGTAGTCCCATATTAAACCCCCTATATAACACCCTTTTAAGGAGTTTAGACTATAGCTCATGTCACTATTACAGGGTAGGGGTCCTCTTAAGCCCTAAACCCGAAACCCTAAAAACCCTAAACCCTAAACCCAGGTATCCCTGTCGGCCCATTCCTTCCTGCGGCTGCGTGGCTTGTAGCTAGGGGCCGATGGCGGCATGCCAGGCATTGGAGGCATGGCACCCCCACCAGGCATCTGAGCATGGGAAAAAGTGTACTACAAGGGCCTAGATGATTACCAATACCATTTTGAGGTCCATTTGAGGTACCATAGACCATAATTATAGAAGGAGTAATTATTGAGGCGCCTATATTAGGGTTTAGGATTTAAAGCCTGTTAAGTCAGATTGAGGCTGTTGGGTATACTATGCTAAAGTGGTCCGAAAAGGACTGTCTTCAGGTTTTGGGGTACAGTATACCCATAGCAGCAGCAAGGTTTAGGAAGGTTGTAAGCAGGTTGTAGGGATACACTCAATTTAGAGTAATAATATCAATATTAGGAAGGTGTTGGTCAGGCTTCTGCAGTATTTGCTCACGATGTTGTGATCATAGGTATATAAAGTCTCAACATCTGAGCTATTGTCTAAACTCCTAGCATCCCCCTTGATACCCCTCTATTAGTCCCCTAGATAATCCCTTACATAACCCCTTACCCTTAAACCCTAAACCCTAAACCTTAAACCCTAAACCCTAAACCCTAGAACCCCAAACCCCTAAAACCCTAAAACCTAAAACCCTCAAAACCCTAAAACCCTAAAACCCTAAAACCCTAAAACCCTAAAACCCTAAACCCTAAAACTCCAAAACCCTAAAACCCTAAGCCCTACTTGAATAGACTGTATGGAGCCGAAAGGCCTTGA
>CAJNIZ010026358.1:63058-78898 GCA_905231905.1 Symbiodinium pilosum | reverse complement strand
AACCCCGAGAGAAGTCACAAGTGAGCCTCCTCTCGAGAAGTCACAAGTGAACCCCGGGAGAAGTCACAAGTGAACCCCCTTCCATTGGAGATTGTGGCAGTTGTCGATGAGGGTTCAGAATAAGACGCAGGGTTGGGAGGGGGTGGTGCAAACATCTTTGCACCCACCACCCTTCCGAGGAAAGATGCACGCAGTGCATCGCACGAGCAAAGCATTAAGTCGTATCAGGAAGCGCATCACCCCCTTCATTAGTTCAAATTTGGTTATTGATATGCGGGTTTACCCTAAATTCTCAACCACGCTGCCAACGCCTAGGATACATTGAGGAACCTTAAGGCCACACTGGTCATGTTGCAGGTTGCCATTGGCGGCCACCAGTTTCCCATGCAGTCCTGCTACGGCAACCCCTGCTGCTAATAAAAAAGGAGGATGCAGGCCAAACAGGCTTAAAGGATCTAGCAGTTCGAGAGCTATTCAGGATGACAGGAGAACAATATCGGATCACTATTCAAGCATCTACATCAGGCTCTGCATTGCGACCTCTCTTAAGCTGAAGCTGCAAGGCCCCCACATCATCTGTGAACCACCCAGCCACCAAAACGTGCGTAAAGCTACGAGGCTAGTTACAACTGGCTACCTTCCCAATTTCACGAGAAATGCCCAAAGCACGGCCTGCGGGATTTGCCATGGCCACGCAGGTGAGCAAGGTCCGCTTATTCTTATTTAGTTCTGTTTGATCCTAGATGCTGATGTCCACGAAACGGCATGATCTCGCTCATCATGCTGGACCATGTGTCTAGGCTTTGCTGTAGGCCAATAACACGACCTATCTTGTTCAACTCGGGGACACTTTCTCAGTCTGAGTCTGGAGGCTGACTGGGATAGCAGACTCCTCCTTACGTGCATGAATGCTGCTGACATTCACCTCCTCGCCATGGCGAGGCAGGTGAGCGATAAACTGTTCCTACTCCGCTTACCCTCATCTAGTTCTGTTTGATCGTGGAGCTGATGTTCATTATGCTGGTGCTCAAGCATTGCTGTAGGCCAATAACCTGACCTGTCTCATTCAACCTGTGGACACCATCTCAGACTGGAGGATCGGTCGTCCTGAATGCTAAATACCGACTGGGCTAGATCCTTTTGATTTAGATTAGGGGTTTAGGCACGCCCTTCAAGGGCTTAAAGGTTTACGGGAATGCTGCTGACATGAGCTTGCTTCGTCATGCATCGCCATCATTCGCACTCCCAAACGCACGCTGTTGCTAAATTCGAGATACCGATCCCAAATCAATCCTGACAAGACTGATGATAAAATCTGGCACGTGCTGCAGTTGTATGCTTGACTGATGGTGGCCTCCCAGCTGTCCTGCTCGACGTGTGCTTGGTTGCGTATGCAAAAACAGCGTAGAAATTCAGAGCTGGACGCAGCTCCACGCCCGTCGACGGCACAGAAAGCGCAGAATGTGACGACAAATTCCTAGGAATCGGTGGCCAGCACATCTAGGGCCGGCTGCATGACGTTGAGGGGAAATTTTGGGGAGCGCAGGCATTGCTGGAAACCAGTGCAATGCCGAAGCCCGGCCCCTGTGGTCAAGATTTTTTTCTATGCAGGCGACTCTGGCGGGCATTCTTTTTAGGCGGGCAACGGGACCCGACAACCCGCTGAGCGTTTGCCCGCCAACATGATGAGGCTGTGCGAGACTGCCTTGCCACGCTTTTGTCCCAGGGCCCGCAGCCTCTGTTGCCGGAGTCCGCCTGTCGCGCCTTGCACTTGCCGCTGCGATACGGCGGGCTGGGCTTGCGGTCAGCTGTTGAGACCGCCCCGGGCCGCCTATTGGGCCTTTTGGGCAGACTGTTTACCAGCCATCCGCACGCGAGCCCCCGGCGTCGCCGACCGCTTGGTTGGCGCCCTGCAGGCCTCGGCAGACGCCGCCGCCGCGCCCATTCTTGCCGCGCGCCATGCGGCAGCTTGCCCCCGCGTGCAAGGGTTTGAGCCTCCTGCTTGGGGGTCTTTGCAGCGCCCGCCGGCACAACAAAACGAACGAGAGTTTGCTGATTTTTTGCAGGGATGGCGCGGCCTGCCGCCACCGCCAGCGACCAGCGCGCGCTCGAGACGCATCTTTCTGAGCTGGAGCCACGTGGCGGCCACAGCAGCCACCGACCTCGACCCCGACGACCACCAAGCGGCAGCGCCGGGCGCAAACAAGCTCGGGGTACGTCTGCGCCGCTTGCGTCGGGCGGCTGCCTCAAGGGCCTTGCCGGGTTGCACAGCGGCCCCTGGCTGCGCTTCGCCAGCCCCGGTGACGGGGCTGACGATGGTAGCGTCAACGGCCCGCTGCGAGCCATGCCACCGGGCAAGCCCGTTGCCAACGAATTCGATGCGGCGGTTGTCTGAGACCGGCACATCTACATTCATGTCAGCCAAACGGACATTGCGGGCGACCCGGTTTCCTGGCACACGTGCGCGACAGCCCTCTCAAGAGGCAGCGCGCGTGACGCAAGCACCCCTGACGTGGCACATGCAGCCCTGTGGTCGCCGAGTGGATCCAGGTGGCCGCGGCAGGCACATGTGCGGGGCGCGACTGGGAGCGGAAGACGCAGTCGGCGGAGCAGCAAGACGCGGAAGTGCGCAGAAGGCACGGTGACTTCGCCAGACGTGGGGAAGACTGTGAAGGTCCGGGCGGCATGCGGTCCTGCCTGCGACAGCAGTAGCAGCGCTCGAGATGCGGAAGTCCCGGCGGTGCCGCCCGGTGCCTGTAGGGGGGGTAGTTGCTGGGGACCAAACTTTGTGCTGCAGGGGAAAAAAACCGTTTGATTTTGCACAGCGTTGTTTCACAGCTGCTTTCCCGAAGCATGCGTGAGCGGTATTTGTGTGGCACGGTCAAGGCCAAACTTGCCAACAAACATTCAGATCCAACTGCGCGCAAAGAAATACGTTGTTGCAATCTGCTCGGGTGCGTGTCATGGGTAATTATCGGGATTATCGGAGGACGATGCCCGGGGTGCCCAAGTTGTCGAAAGCGTGCCAGACACCCAAAGCAAGCAATACAGTACATTGGTTTAGTGATACCGCAGAACCGCAAAGCCGGAAAGCGCTACCGTAAACAAAATTTTGCCTCCAGTTATTTAGTGTGGATTTCGTCGTGCCTGCCGCGGCAGCTATGGTGTGCCCTGGGTAGCGCCCCAGGATAAAGATTGCGCGTACGATGCCGGAGATGGGCCGGTGTACCTTGGGTTGCCGCTGTTCTAGCAGGATTTTATGGGACATTGATGGCCGTCAATGGCGTTCTGCAACCTCATGAGCGTGGCCTCAAGCATCCCCAATCTGTCCTACACGCTAGGACCGGTTTAGGATTTGGGGTACAGTAGAATAGCGTATCATAATGAACTCTGAGCCAATGAAGGCGGGTGATGCGCTTCCTGCGCACTGCGCTTTTGCAACCCAAAGTGTGCGTTTTTTCCGATAGTGGCATGAGGGGGTGCAGAGATATTCGCACAATCCGTCCTGCAGCATTTGTGCACATACCCTACACAAGTCAACGTTTTCTTCATTCCCGAAGACACTATACCCGAACTCCAATCCTTGTCCCTGGAAGCTTCAACCCTCAGGCGGCGCTGCCTGCATGCCCAGATTGGACCCTAGCGGGACAAATGGTGGGAACGGGTTTGGGCAGTAGGGTCTAGGGTTTGAGCATTAGGGATAATCATTGGGGTTTACGGTATAGGGGTTGTAGATTGTAGCTTCGGATTGAGCCCTGCGTAGAAGTGGCTATCTGAAGGTCAAAATTTTCCCCAGTTGTCAGTACAAAAGGTTTCCTGCAATAACAACCTTTCGCGATTGAAGGTGTAAATGCGTAGATGTTTGAAATTATGAAGTATGCCCTAAATTCCAAATCCCGAACCCTAAAGCCTGCAAACGAATCCAAAACCTAAGCCCTAGACCTGGACGCTGGGGGGTGTTGAGTGTGGGGGGGCAGGTGGCCATGGGCACCCGCAATTTGGAGAATTGAAGGAAAACGACGCGCCGACTCTCATGCAACAGATTTTTAGGACACTGTATTTTTTGACCGTTTTTGGAAAGCAGGCGTCCTGAACACTTCGTAAAGGAGTGGTGATACCAATTTAGGTACGCATGGTTCAACATGCGCAAAATGCACTTGGGACATGTGGCATCCAAACAACGGGGACTAGCGTAACTTTCAATGCTTTTGGGATTTAGGTTGTTGTGTGTATGTGTTTAAAACGTTTGCGCTGATTTTCGGCAGGTTGGCAGGCACATTTCGATCCAAACGTGTTTTTTTGGTGGGTTCGGCTTATGCGCGGCCCGCGCCATGCAAGGGGGCGCGAAAGCGCGGTCGGGAAGGCAGCTGGGAAATAATGCGGTGCGAAATCAAGCGGGCTGTCGGGCCAAATTGTCCGCCAAAAAAATTCCGCCAAGGCCGCTTGCATAGATAATAAGGTTTCGTGACGACAGGGCCGGTCTGTGGCATTGGACTTGTCCTGCGCTCCAAAAATTTCTCAAAACGTCGGTCAAAACAGATGGGAAACAATGCGTTGTAAAAATTCGTGGAACAACAATTGACGTCATGCAAATGACTGCCAATGGCCCTCGTGGCTCGGAACTTACAACCAAACACACGTCGAGCAGGACAGCTTGGACATTTCGACTCTCTTTTTTTTGTTTTTGGCGGGTTCGACTCACGCGTCACGCAAAGGGGCGTGACAACACGGGGGTCGGGAAGCAGCTGGGAAACGACGCTGTGCGAAATCCCGCGGGTTGTCGGGGCCGATTGCCCGCCAGGGCCGCTGGCATTGAAAAAGCCCGATTTTTGACGCGAGGTGCTAGGCTTCAGCATCGCACGCGTTTTCAAAATTGATTGCAATCCTGAAAATTTGGCCGTCGGCCAAAACAGCTGGGAGACAGTGCCTTGTAAAACGTGCGTGGTTTGCCGGACGCAACCACAAAAACAGTGGAAGCATCGATGGCATGCAAAAGGCTGTGTCATAGCTTGCCACAGCTTCCTGGCATCAAAGGATAGCTTTGTTTACGTTTGAAACTGTCGTGTGCGCCCCCGACGGGCGTCATTCGATCAGATCATGGTCGGCTACAAACATAAAACTGTAGGCGGTCTCATTTGCGTAGAATGCTTGAAAATTTGCACCGAATGTTTCTGTCTTTTGGGGGGGGGTGCGAGTTCAGCTCACGCATGGCCCTGCGTCGGGGCCTGACGCGCAAATACCTCCCAAAAGCGTGTCGAGAAAGTAGCTGGGACAAAACGCCCCGCAAAATCAAGCGGGTTGTCGAGGCAGCTGCCCGCCAGGGTGCTTGCACAAAAAACGTTTTTTGACCCCACGGGCCGGGTTTCGGCAAAATTGCGAGCAATGCCTACAGTTTCTCGCGGTCGTCGGCCAAAACAGCGGCGAGACAATGGTCGGTAAAATTGCGGAAGTCGTCGTCACATTCCTTGTGTTTGGACTTGTCCTGCTGCTGCTTCCTTCAAGGCATCCCTACCGACCTCTTGCCCGACACGCCGCATGGCATCGACCCTCGCAGCGATGGCGTCGGGGAACATGTCCCACAAGACGTTGCCTTGTGAGTGAGTTGTGGACGTGGACGACGCACCATGACAAATGACAAATACCAAATGACAAATGCGTGCGGTGTTTCCGTGGCACACGTGATGCTGCCTGGCGTCGGATAATGGTCGGACATGACATGAAGGACAATACGGAAGTTGTCGACAGCAGGTTTGCGGTGGTCTGAACTGCCATGCGTCATGTGTGGTTGTACTTTGTATATATTGTCCGCATTCATGTCACACTCTGTCACGTCAGATTTTGGTGGGCAGCGGCGAAAAAATAATGGACCGGGAAGGGCACCACGCGTGTAGCTTTACCTGACCTTAGATGAAATACAATTAAGATCTCATAGGGTGCCGTCGCCCGCCGCAATCAAGAACAAAACACGACATGATTCGCTGAAACAATCTTAAAGGTCACCCCTTGCGATTTGAGATTTGGGGATTTGATTCCTCAACTCTTGAGGACACCCCTTGATTTGAGGTTTGGGACTATTCTGACAAAATCTTGCGGGGACATTGCTTGCAACTTGAGATTTGAGAAAATGCTGATCTGAAGAACCTTTGGGGGACACATGGAGACACCCCTTGCGATTTGAGATTTGAAGGTTTGATTCTCTACAAATTTTCGGGACACCCCTTGCAATTTCAAATTTGGAATTTTGATTTCCTCAAAAATCTTGAGGCAACACCTCCGGCGATTTGAAATTTGGGGATTTGATTCTCTGAAATCGTACGCGGACACTGAGGGGCACACCCTTTGCGATTTGAGATTTGGGGGACGTGATTCTCCGAAAGAAATCTTAGAGGGACACCCGTTGCGACTTGAGATTTGGGGACTTGAATCGCCGAAAAATCTTACGGGGACACCCATTGCGATGTGAGACTTGGGGACTTGATTCGCTGAAAACATTTTAGGAGCACACACCTTGCAATTTGTAATTTGGGGACTTGATCCTGTGAAAAGTCCTAGTGGGACACAGCTTTGCAGTTGAGATTTGGAAAAAGGAATTTCTGAAAGTTCGTACGAGGACACCCCTTGCTATTGGACGTTGAAAACATCTTAGGGGCACACCCTTGGTAATCTGAGATTTGAAGACTTGATTCCATGAAAAATCTTACGGGGACACCCCTTGCAGTTTCTAATTTGGGGACTTGATCCTGTGAAAAGTCCTAGGGGCACACTGCTTTGCAGTTGAGATTTGGGGACTTGATTCTCTGAAAAAATCTTTGGGGGGCACTCCTTGCGACTTGAGATTTGGGGACTTGATTCTCTAAAAACAACCGTAGGGGGACATCCCTTGCAATTTGAAACGTAAGGACTTGTTTCTCTGAAGAAATCTTAGGGGGACACATTTGAGATTTGGTGACTTGATTCCCGGAAAACAAATCTTAAGAAGACCCCCTTGCGATTTGAGTTTTGGTGGCTTGATTCATTAAAACAATCTTAGGGGGACATCCCTTGCGATTTGAGATTTGTGGACTTGGTTCTCTGAAAAAAATCTTCGGGGAACACGCCTTGCGATTTCAGATTTGGGGACGTCTCTGAAAAATCTTAGGGTGACACCCCTTTGATTTGAGATTTGGGGACTTGCTTCGCTGAAAACATCTTAGGGGCACACCCTTGCGATTTGAGATTTGAAGACTTGATTCTCTGACAAATCTTACTTACAGGGACAACCCTTGCGATTTGAGATTTGGTGGCTTGATTCTCCAAAAATTTTCTTCAGGGGACATCCCTTGTGATTTGAACTGTGGGGACTTGATGCTCTGAAACATCTTAGGGGGGACACCCCTTGCGATTTGAGATTCGGAGACTTGATTCTCTGAAAAAAATCTTACGGGGGACACCCCTTGCGATTTGACATTTGGGGACTTGATTCTCACTGGTTTCCATTTGAGATTTGCAGAAATGAATTTCTGAAAAATCTCAGGGGGACACCCCTTTGATTTGAGATTTGGGGACTTGAAAAAATCTTACGGGGACACCCCTTGCGATGTGAGATTTGGGAATGAATCGCTGAAAACATCTTAGGGGCACACCTTGCAATTTGAGATTTGAACATTTGGTTCTCTGAAAAAATCATCGGGGGGCACGCCTTGCGATTTGAGATTTGGGGACTTGGCTCTCTGAACAAAATCTTAGGGGGACACCCTTTGCGATTTGAGATTTGGTGACTTGATTCGCTGAAAAGTCTTAGGGGGACACCCCTTGCGATTTGAGATGTGGGTACTTGACTCTCTGAAAAGTCTTAGGGACACACCCCTTGCGATTTGAGATTTTGGGACTTGATATGCTGAAAAAATCTTAGGGGGACACCCCTTGCGATTTGAGATTTGGGGACTTGATTCTCTGAAAAAATCTTAGGGGGACACCCCTTGCGGTTTGACTTTACATGGGCTTTGGGTGTCATGAAGGAAGTCTTTGTGGACCATCAGATATGGCAAAACTGAAAAATCGTTATGCAAATTTACTTGACGATTTATAGGGCTGATGTCCCCTCATACATACCCTCGTGATTAACCTTGCTTAGCCTACAGAATTTTGAGGATGCTCCGCACAGGAGCGCAATTTTTGATGAGCAGACGACGAATTTTTAAGGATGCTCCGCACAGGAGCGCAGTTTAATTCAAAAAATTGAGGACGCTCCGCACGGGAGCGCGATTTTGTTGAAGAAACGATGAAAATTTTGAGGATGCTCTGCACGGGAAGCACTTTCCATCAAAATTTTCAGGATGCTCCGTTGGGCGCGCGATTTTGAACGAGAAATCGACGGAATTTTAAGAATGCTCCGCATGGGTGCGAAATTTTCTTCAGAATTTTCAGGATGCACCGCATGGGAGCGCGATTTTGAACGAGCAAGTCGACAGCATTTTGAGGATGCTCCGCACGGGAACGCGATTTGTGTTTAAAATCATCAAAAAAATCCGACTGCTCTGCGCGAGAGCGTCATTTTGGGATGAATTAATTGAAGATAAAACGACAAAATTTTGGGTCTGTCCCGCGCGGGAGCGCGATTTTGGAACATTTTTAGACGACAGACCGTCAAAAAAGTCGGACTGTCTCGCGCGGGAGCGCAATTTTGTGATCGTGAAAATCGACGATTTGAGGAACCGGGGCACGTCCAGTTCGGAAACGGGGTCCCATAGGAAGACTAGTTTTAAAGGAAAAGGAGCTTCCGTCGGGCAATCATGACGTTATAAAACGACGATTTTTCAAGGATGGTCCGATTTTTGAACATTTTTAGCCCACAGGTCGTCAAAAAAGGTCCGAATGTCTTGCTTGGGAGCGCAATTTTATGATCATCAAAATCAACAATTTTGAGGATATCTCGCGCGGCAGCGCAATTTTGAAGAACCGGGGCGCGTCCAGTTCGGAAACGGGGTCCCATGAGAAGACAAATTTAAAAAGGAAAAGGAGCTCCGGTCGGGCAATTATGACGTCATAGAGCGACCATTTTTTAGGATGTCCCGCACGGGAGCGCAATTTGTGAGCAATTTTGGACGAACAATCCTCAAAAAAGTCCGAATGTCTCGCCAGGGAGCGCAATTTTACTGTCGTCAAAATCAGCGATTTTGAGGATGTCCCGCACGGGAGTGCAATCTTAAAGAACCGGGGCGCGTCCAGTTCGGAAACTGGGTCCCACAGGAAGACTGATTTAAAAGGAAAGAGAAATCCCGTCGGGCAATTATGATGTTTTAAGACGACGAGTTTTTGAGGATGCTCCGCGCGGGAGCGCAAATTTTTGAACGTTTTATGACGAACAATCCTCAAAAAATCCGAGTGTCTCGCGCGAGGAGCTATCCTTTATAAACATCGAAGTCATAAAACGACGAGTTTTCAAGGATGCTCCAAGCGAGAGCGCGGTTTTTGAGCAACAAAGGGCGCGTTCAAAATGTTTGCGCCACGGAAGCGGAGCCGCAGGGTCGGCGGGCGATGTGCACACCAAACAACTAGAACCCCACAATGGATGTGGGGAACAAACTGCGACGACAAACCTTGTGAAAAACTGTTGTGGGGTAGAATGCATACGATTGATTTTGGGCAGTACATTCGGCTGGATGCGATGGCATCGCAAAAGGGCGGTCCGGCGACGAAGCGACCTTGGGTGAGAATCATGCAGGCAGGAACAGGCTTGCAACACTGGCTTGTAGCAAAATTGACCGGCTTGCGACAAGCTGCACTGGTGCAATTTCATGTTTTTGCCGCCGGCCTCTGAAACCGACTTTGTTGCATTGGTCGGCCATGCTTGGCGCCACAATGGTGTTTGTGCCGCCCAATGCGTTCGTGCGTCACCTGTGCGCATAGGCAGGTGACCAAGAAAACAAGCATTGCGGGCGGGTGACTGTTGGATGCGACGCCTACGTGATGCCACCAACCATGTTTTTGCAGCCACCACGTTTGCAAAGTCAGGGCCCCGGGCGTTGCCATCCTTGTAAATAGGTAGACAAAAGCTATCGTCTAGCACCTGCCGATGAACAGTGGGGTGATAGCACATGCTGAAAGAGGCATGGCACTCGCATGCTGATGTGGTAGTTGTTGCAGTAGCATTGCCGTTGGTATGTACCAGTAATTATTGGAGCCACGGTACTGAAAAGAAACATGGCGTACTCAATGGCCCATGATTGAAAAAAATCAAATGCATAAGAAGCAGGCACACTGTCTGCAGTGAAGAAAATAGCCATACGTTTGGCAAGCCCTTGGTAGCCCTGGACCACGCGAAAAGGACACGCGTGGGAAAAAATTCTGGCAAGTGGCACATCCCAACGTCAGAGCGCTCAAATTTGGCAAGCCTCGGGTGGCGCTGGAACACACAAGGAGGACGTGGCAAAAAAATTACGGGCAAGTGGCACATGCCAACGACGTCGCAAAACGAAAACGAAGGGACCGGATAACACCACACGTGTAGCTTCGCCGGAATTCAGAAGATATATGAGAAACCAAAAGAAGGAGGCAGAGAAGGGACTAGAGAAAAGACGCCAATCGGCTACGAATCAAAGTGTGAGGTGTGCGGGGACAAAGAACGCTGGTGCTGCGTAGAATGTCGCAGCAGGAGCAGAAGGAGTAGAGCAGGGTAAAGGGGGCAGGGGTCGCTTTATAGACGATCTTGTACGCATCATACATAAATTGCTGATATATGCTTGGTAAAGGTCGGATCTGTTATGTCAGTTCCAACTGACTGCCTCTGGCTTCAACCGTCCCAAGCCAGCCCCAACTCACTGTTTGACTAAATTCCCAAGTGACCACCTCTGGTTGCAACCCTGCAAAACCAGCACCAAGTCCCCCTTTGAACAAATTCCCAAGTGACCGCTTCTGGTTTGAACCCTCCAAAACCAAACCCGTCCCCCTTTGAACAAATTCCCAGGCGACCGCCTATGCTTTTGAGCCTTCCAAAACCAGCCCTAAGTCCGCTTTGAAGAAATTCCCAAAGTACCGCCGTTGCTTTGAACTCCCCCAAAAACGCAAATTCCCCTTTGAATAAGTGACCGCCTCGGGCTTGAACCAGCCGCAAGTCTGCCTTCGAATCAGTTCCCAAGTGACCGAGATGTTCGCGTGAGGATCTAGAAGAGGAGTTTGAAAAGAGCAGAGTCCAGGAGTTCGCGGGAGGATCTAGAAGAGGAGTTTAAAAGGGAGAGATTTCACACACGCTGTGTAAGCTGCCTCGCTGTAAGCCGGCTGCACCATCGCGCCTGCTTTTGCAGATGCCGCTCAATGACTGACTTTGCCACTGCTAGCCTGATCTCTGGACAAACCCACCATCTCGCCGAGTCCCAGGCCGACTTAAAAAACTAAGGCCAAGGCAAAGGACTAAACGCGAATTGCGCCGCTGGCTTCGTATCTTGCTGGCAAAGGTGCAGTACTGCTGATTTTTGTGCTTCTGAAAATAGAAGCCCGGCTGTACAACTATGGTCCTTATTGGTTACGGGAATTCGCAGAAACATCTCATTTTTTGGAAGCTCTCATAGTTTCTTCGAGGGGCCAGCAGTCTTCTCCCTAACATTCAACAGCGCGCACCCCCACATCAAACATTCGGTCAAGCGGCCCGCACATATCGGAGGACCACTTCAAAGTAACCCCAGACCCGAAACCCTTAACGAGTGCTTGATTTTAAGGGCAGCTTCAGTTCTTCATTTTATCACTGCGCCCGTCGGCCCTCTGCCCGGAAGCCACCGTCCCTCTGTGCGGTGAGCTAGCATTCGCTAATATAAACCCTCAACCCACATCACTCAACCCTAAGCCCACATCCTTAAACCCCTAAGAGCTTCGGTGCTGCCTTTTGGTCTGGGCATATCCAGGAACCACTTCAGGAGCAAGGTTTCATGGGCTGAGGGCGAAGAATGTCCTAAGGGGACGAGGTGCCCATGCAGTAGCTTCCTTGCTTCTAAACAATTGGGGAAAAATATTTTTCCCCAATTGTTTGGTAGTTTGAATGCAATGAGGGCTAAAGAGCAATAGACCGTTTTATGAGTAGCTGGCTTTCCAGGATTGGCTTTCGCATCTAGATGTCTAACTGATAATCTCCAGCGCCCACCATGCTGGCTGCGTAGCCAGTCGCGGAATTGCGATTCAACATGGTTTCGTCTTACCCTTTCCGTGCCGTTCTGTCTCCACAACCAACAACACAATGTTTCCACTGGGCGAATTACGTAGTCACCCGTATGCAAAACATCCTAAAGGTCCCGCTTCTTTAACAAAGTGCTATACGCTTTGCTGTTACTTCCAAGTACTCTGAAAAGGTGAACCCTAATAAGCAAAAACAACAATACAAACAGAGACACTAAGTAGTTTCCATCTTATTTTTCATGATCCCAATATAACCCTAATGTAACCCTAATATTACCCCCATGGGTACCTATATCCATAATAACAAATCCTCGAAACATGATTGGCTAGGGGATCCCCTTCAGCGCCCCAGAATTTTTTTTCTGCCAGCACAGCGTGGAAGCGGTCAAAGCTTGCTGTCCACCTAGGGCAAGGGACCTTGAGCAGTCTCTGAGGGGTTTGGGGGTATCACCTAGGTGGAAGCCCCGCAGCAAGGAGGAAAGCATCAGAAACTACAACAGCACTTAGCCCTTAGACCTCACGCCCTATACCCTTGCAAGGTAAGCCTCAGAACTGCACCTGGACATACCTCAGCTGGCTCCAGGGTCGATGGTTTGGGATCTACTGGGGTTCCTGTTGAGGAACTTTAATTTACTATAACAAGGAAGCCCATTATTTTTTTGAGAACCATACTATGGTAACTTGATTTAAGCTCCAGTTTAGGGGTGTCTGTGAGAAGGTTTTGCTGATCGCTATAACCTCGCATGGTAGCTTCCATGAACTCCGGATATACTTCATGGCCTCAAACAGCATGGTTATTCTTCTCGAAGAACAGACTTCAAGGGACCAAGAGATTTAGGAACTTGGCATCTGAAAGCTTGGTTCACGTGAAGGTGTTCCCCAAACCTTGAACGCAAAAGTCTGGAACGCTTCTGACATCAATCTTACAAGGCCACAGTGCAGCTGCCCTCATCATTTAAAGCCTTTACGAAAGCTGAGTCAAATACTTCACACTCTCAGAAGCAGGGCTTTGGGGCTTATGATCTCGAAAGACAAAACTCAATACCTTTGCAACTCTAAAGCCTATAAACCTAAGCTCCAAAGCCTCAACCCCAAACTTCAACCCCAAAGCACAAACCCTAGACCCTAAAATTTAGGGTTTGGGGTCTTGGGTTTGGGGTTCAGTCCCAAAATTACAAGCCTTAACAAAGCCTCAGGTGCTCGTCCCTCTCCTCACAGGCATCTGAGGCTGGACTATCCAGGGGCAAAGGCGGCGGAAAAGGTGCATCCATGGAGGCCAGGAACGCATCCTCGGTTTTGGGTGGTTGTCAAAATTATGGTCCTTTTTTGGACCCCTATTATAGAACGGCACCTAATATTTAGGGTACCCAAAAAGGGACCATAATTTTGATAACCACCCTTTTGGGGTTTGCTTTCTAAAGCCATGAAAATACGATGGTACTTGCATGTCATTGAGGGTGTGGGCTGTAGGGGTCAGAGTCATCTTATGGATGATTAGCAAGAAATGAGGCAACCAGATAAAACGGGATCATTATAATCTTGATTTCACAAAAATGATGATATAGATCCATTCCTCCCTTCCCTACAACTCTAGACCGACTCCATCCGTTGGGAAAAGCTGGTGTGGAAAAGGTTGAAGGCTTTCTGGCTGGCGCCTGCATGGCGAAACCACCCCCTAAGCCCCAAACCATAGACCCTAAGTCAACCTCCCCCACTAAAAAAAATTGTAAACCTAGTCCAAGCCTCAGAAAACATGGGTCAACAGCAGACCCAAAATGACGTTATCAAAATTAAAAACCTCCGACAACAACCCTCAAGCTCAAACCCAAACCCTAAACCATGTGGGTGGTTGTCAAAACTATTGGCCCTTTTTTGATCCCTATTATAATACGGCACCTAATATTTAGGGTACCCAAGAAGGGACCATAATTTTGACAACCACCCAAATATGACCCCAATATACTATAGTAGTTTCCATTTTCTTTTCCATTATCCCCCATATAACCCCAATATAACCCTAATATAACCCTAATGGGGACCATAATTTTGACAACCACCCATGGTACAGACGGGCATCTGGTGCCTGGAACTCAACAGCCAGATCTCTGGCTGTCCTGTTTCGGGAGTTTCGCATGTCCACCTCAAAACGAATTTAGAGGCTCACGGTTTAGGGTTTAGGGTTTCGGGTTTAGGGTTTAGTTTACCGGGTTGTCGGAAACTTAAGGTAAGTTACCATAATATGGGTATAGAGTGGATAATTGGGTTTCCTTATAATCGTATTTAGGGTGGCTTACAGTATGGAGGTATTCAGGGCAGGGTGGAGAGTTTACAGGGATTAAGGATCCTGGGGTATGTAAAATCTGGATGGAGGCATTGAGAGCCTACGGTTTACGGGGCTGCGTAAGGCAGAGTCGACATTGCCCTTTACTACACTTAGTGAAACCATAGAAACAACAGAAGCCATTTAGAGGCGGCCGGGTATATTTGGGTAGAAAGGGAACACTGCACATGTTTTGGGCGAGGTTCTCGACACATGTCTAGGATTCGGGGCTGTGGGTGCCTTCCTTGGGGTGGAATGTGTTTGTTTGAGAAAATACTTGATGGGACCTACGCAATAGGACCCTACTGTGGGGAGGATACAGTGAACCCAAATGAGGTGTTCATTTTTGCACAGACTCCCCACACAAGCACACGACCTGAAAAGTCAGTGGCTTGTTGTAAAACCTTTCAAAAAAATGGCACAAGGGTCTTGGGTTTTCATAAAATTTAAAGTTTAGGGGTTTTAAGTTTGGGGATTCAAGGGTTTTAGGGTTTAGGGCTTGCCTCTCGCCTTGCTCCAATCCTAGACGCTGAATAGCACTCCCCTATTGCAAACGCTCTACTTACATCTTAAGGTCGTAGACCCTCATCCCTAAACCCCAAACCGAGACTCTGGACCCCGAACCCTAAAGCCAACATACACTACACCCCTACCCCCCCTACTCTTCATTGCCTACTTGGACCACAGAAGTGTGTATATAGAATTGCAGACTTGTTGACTCCTGTTCATGGCCTTGGGCTGTTGTTTTACCTACTCATCCAGGTATACCCTGATCCCCTAATCCGCAACCCTAAACCCTGAACTCTACTCCCTATACCCCTAAGCCCCTCAATCCCTAAATCCCTAAATCCCTAAATCCCTAAATCCCTAAATCCCTAGACCTATACCTTCTACCCCTAAATCCCTAAATCCTGAACCCTATTCCCTTTTAGCCTGAGTCTTGTTGAAAGCCTTGTGACCTGAGCCCCGTGAGCCAGGAGTGCGGCAGCGCCCTCATAGTTGGCCTAAGGTGGGCTTATAATCTAGGGTTCAGGGTTTAGGGATTAGGGTTTAGGGTTTATGATCTAGGGTCCAAGGTGGTAAGAGTGTTTATTTTTTTGTTGTCTGGTCTTTTTTGTTGTTTGTGCTTTTCGGTTGTTGTATTTTTTGCTGTTTGGGCGGGGGCGTGTTTTATTTTTCGCTGTTTGGGCAGTGGCGCGGGCCCCGCCCAAAAAGCAAAAAAATGAACACGCCCCCGCCCAAACAGCAAAAAATAAACACGCCCCCGCCCCTTCCGAGCGTGTTTGTTTTTTTTTGCTGTTTGGGCGGGGGAGGGGGGGTGGTGGGCTTTGTTTTTTTGCTGTTTGGACAGGGGTTGTGTGTGTGTGTGTGTGTTT
>CAJNIZ010026358.1:35791-53422 GCA_905231905.1 Symbiodinium pilosum | reverse complement strand
AACGTTTTTGGGATGTAGGTTTTGAGCTTTTGCTGCTTTTTCGCATGTTGGAAGATTTGGAACGCCAACTTTTTTGGGATGTAGGTTTTGAGCTTGTGCTTTTTTTTGCATGTGAGAAGATTTGGAAAGCCAACGTTTTTGGAATGTAGGTTTTGAGCTGTTGCTGTTTTTCGCATGTGGGAAGATTTGGAAAGCCAACGTTTTTGGGATGTAGGTTTTGAGCTCTTGCTGTTTTTCGCAAATTGGAAGATTTGGAAACCGACGTTTTTGGATGTAGGTTTTGAGCTTTGGCTGCTTTTTGCATGTTGGAAGATTTTGAAAGCCAACGTTTTGGGATGTAGGTTTTGAGCTTTTGCCGTGTTCGACAGCTAGGCCATAGCAGCATGCCGCGCATGTCGCACAGCACGACGTGCTCGAAGTGACTCTTTTGCATGACACTATCTGCTTCAACGCCACGTCGCAGGAAACCCCAAAACCCAACTCTAGGCCTTGAGCCCTCAGCCCTGAATCCTAAGCCCAAAATCCTAGACCTTAAGCCCTCAAACTTGAAACTCAAACACCCTTCGACTTTGATCCGAAACCCTGAACGCTGAAGCCTAAACCCCTATCCTTGAGCCTTTCATCGTAAACCCTCAACTCTGAAGCCGTAAGCCCCAAAGCAAAATATAATGTAGTTTCCCTAAATAGGGGGACCCCCAATACAGACCCCAATATATATATATATATGTATATATATGATTCTTTTTACGGAGACCCCCAACAAAAGGTACCCCTAATTTTGGGGAACGCCCCGACCCCTGTATAACCCCTATATGACCCTATATAACCGTATATAACCCCTATAAAAACCCAATATGGGAACCCTAAACCCTAAACCCAATGTTTAAGCCCCAAACCCCCTTTGAAATATCTAACTCCAATATGGGAACCCTAAACCCGAAACCCTAAACCCTAAGCCCTAAACCCTAAACCCTAAACCCTAAACTTAAGCCCCAAAACCAATTTGAAATCGAGCGGCCACGGTTTGCCCAGCTCCGGGCTCCCAACAGATGGTCTGTGCCCTTTAGGTCCTCACTTGTTTGGGGGGTCCCAATAATAAGGATGATAATACTTTGGGGGTCTATATTGGGATTATAGAATTTGGGGGGTCTATGTTGGGATTATAGAATTTTGGGGGCCTATATTGGGGCCCCCTTATTTAAGGTTTTTCAGTGTTTAGGGTTTAGCGATTAGGTTTGTAGGTACAAAAAAACTCAAAAGTCATGGATAACAACGGCACAGACATAATTCTCGGTGCTGCGCAGCAGCAACCCGAAATCAGACAAAGCGTGCCGAAACTTGTGGGCAAGGCGTCTGGGCAAAGAACGAAGAAGAATTCGCACTGTCCAATGTACGCCGGAATGCTGTTGATAGCTCTCAGCAGATTGCTGCAACTGAACGAGAAATCCGGTTTTCGGTATTCCAGTTGTGGGCAGCTGAAATAATCATACCAAACAAAGAGCGGTTTTGCTTGCAAATGCTTTGCCTGAGTTGCAAGGAACATGCGTGAGGCTACCACAGTAGGGAGATATGCGCTATAATCTAAACTTCCAGTATCCCTCTTAATAACCCCTATACTACTCCCTGATAAAAAAAAAAACCCTATATTAAACCCACTGTAAGCAGTTTACGCTTTGCGTGTGGTGGTCACTTAATCAACTAAGGCCTCTCCCCGACCTGATGTGGCTACTTCATTCCTTTACATCCCTGTAGCACGTCCAATGAAACCCTACCCCTAAACCCTAAACCCTAAACCCTAAACCCCTAAACCCTAAACCCTAAACCATTCTCCAATCAGTTCATCAACTCTAACACTGAACCCTAAACAACCCCATGGATCTATATACCCAAGACAGCCGACTTAAGTTCCTCGCTAGTACCTTAAGCCCCAAACCCTCAAGCCCATATAAATTTACCATTACTTAGTGTTCCCGAAATTCCTTAATCTCAAGATTTCTAACTCAAAAACCCACCCCAAAACCCTAAGTAACGGAAGTAAACCCTAAACCGTCCTAAATCCTAAACCCTAAACCCAAACCCTAAACCCAAACCTTGAACCCCAAACCCTAACACTACCCAGCTGCTGACAGTACATCCGGCAAGCCTACAGCTGTTTCTTCCCATAGGCTGACAGAAACCAAAGCCTTGCCCGACAGCAGATTTTGCAGCGCACCCTGCCTTGCTGCGCGATTTAGGGTTTGGGGTTTAGGGTTGAGGGTTTAGGGTTTTGGGTTAGGGATTTAGATTTTATGGAAGAGGGTTTAGGGTTTAGGGTGTCGGATTTGTGGGTTAGGGTGTAGTGTTTAGGGTTGGTGGTACTCTGTACCAGAATTATACAAGGCATTTGCTACCACAACATTGGCCACTATTTAGGGTCTTTCGCGGCTTAATGTAGACCGGTGACTGATGAACCCCCACGCTTCAAGGGCTTGAATATTAGGATCCCTTTTATAAGCCTTATTAATAATTAAAGGGGAGGGGGTCTATTAATCACGGGTCTACACTAGGGTTTTGTGTTTAGGGCTTAAACATCTCAACCACACCTACGGCCTAAGCAAATAACACATACGTTCAAAAGCAGCGCGCCGTGGTTCAGGCTTGTTGGGAGGTCTCTCGAACTCAAGGTCCCAGGTAAAAGCAGCAAGACTTCTGGAACCGCAAGCCCTAAACCTACCTCTAGTCAGCAGTGAATGACGGAATGGATCCTTATAGCGGCCCTGTATAATCCGCGACAATCAAGTTTTAGTTTCCATTTTCTTGTCTGATCTGGCATTGCCTGTGAACCAGACGTTAGTAAACACTAGACCCTTTCTATCTCTGTGAAGCCCAGTTTCCATATCATTTTCCATTGGACTATCGATTATTGCGATCATACCACTGGACTCTGAATCCTAAACCCTAAGTAGTAGGTGCCATTTTCTTTTCCACCTACATAGTGCCCAGAAAATTGGCACTTGAATCCAACCCAGCTGCAGCACTGGGAACTGCAGGAACTTGGGATCGGGGTGCGCCTTGTCCATCCACTGGTGAGATACAAAAAGAGCATGGCCCATGCTGCCTTCAGTGGCTTCGGGGTGTAGAGCTTTAGGGCTTGGAGCTTCGGGTTTAGGGTTTATAGGGCTGGGTCTACGTCGTTTTGAGTCTCAGCAAGCCAGCCATGTTGGTGACCATGATGACGATGTATGGTGAACTCATGCGAACCATGCTTGTAGCTTCTTGCAACTACTCATACTCATAAACCATCAAGCAAGGTAGGCTGAAGAAGCCTAAACTTAATCCCAAACCCTAAGCCCTAAACCCTGAACCCTAAGCTCTAAACCCTAAGCCCTAAACCCTAAACCCTAGGTTCTTCAGGTCAACTATTCAGACATATCTGGGCCCCCTTTTGCTAAGCTAGATTCCCAAGAACCCCTAAAACAACAGGACGGACTCCCTTAGGGATTCCTTCAAAGAGCAGTCTACAAAGGAAGCCGGGGTTCTCAGATGCTCTCTTAGGGCCTAGGGTTTAGGGTTTAGGGCTTTGGGTTTAGGGTTCGGGGCTTAGGGCTTAGGGTTTAAGTTTAGGGCTTAGGGTTAGGGCTTAGGTTTTAGGGCTGAAGCTTTAGGGTTTACTGTTTAGGGCTTAGGGTTTAGGGCCATTTAGGGCCTAGGTTTTGGGGTTAAGTTTAGGGTTTGGCGGCCCCTGAGAATCTATCTAAGTGGCCTTCAAAAACGACCAACAAGCCGTTGCCAAGCAGATGCTCATGGGGTTGCACCTGGATGGGCTGGAAGAAGGGTTTAGGGTTTAAGGTCAAGGGTTTAGGGTTGTGGGATTTACGCGATTTAGGGCAAGTCCAAAGGGCCTATGAGGAATTAAAGTAAATCCTCATCAAATTCCGGAACGCTAGCTGCAATAGCTGTAATTTAACCCAAGCGCCTTCATGGGAAGAGGGGCTCAGGTCTTAAGACTTCGAAACATTGAAGCATACAAAACTCACATCTGGATCTCAAAGCGCTTCCCGGACCCTTGTGACAGCAGGTAAAGTTGTCACATAAGCTACAGTCAAATGCCCTAGAAGGTACCCACCCCAGGGGTGGAGCAGCTCATCAGGACAATAGGTTTCGGGTTTAGGGTTTAGGGTTCAGGGTTTTAGGATTCAGGGTTGAGGAGCTCATAAGGACTAGAGGTTGAGGAGCTTGTAAGGAGTATATGAACTACAGTCAATACTGCTCAGATAATTAATGGACATGGGTCCCTTCTTACGGAATATATTTTGGCCTGACTAAACTACAAGAGGACAAGAGGGACCCCTACGTCCACTCTTAAGGGCCTGAATAAGGCCTCATGTATTGTCACTCTGCAACGCATCTGCAGGAAAATCCAGCATACCCCTCCGGAAGATGATGGGAATTTCCTAGCCCAACCCTGAACTTATGAAATCTCTATGGAGTTCCTCGCAGACCTCTCTCGAAACCTACAGAATGATCTAAGCCCAAGTCTCGGACCTCTAGCCTGCCCTCTTAGAATGAGCCCCCGCGCAGTACCATAAAAGGATTCTAACCGGAACCCTGAACAGGGAACCCCAAGAATATAGTAGGAATAGAATAGAATATAAGGACCCTGGTAGGTGTTTTCCTATTATATTCCTACTATATTCTTGGGGTTCCCTGTTTGGGGTTCCCAGTAGATTCCCTTTATTCCAGACTCTAGCATGACTCTAGAATAGGCCTTCATGTACTCACCACTACCCAGACAGGTCAATACCCCTTGACTAAGGAATCTACCCTGCATGATACGGGGATCCTTAATATCGTTTAGGGTATAGTCCTCAACTAAGGGGTACTGGGCGTATTCGGCACCCTTAAAGGGACTAAACCCTAAATCCCAAACCTTAAACCCTAGCCCGCCTCTGTCATTGCCAATAGCCCGGCCAGGGGCACCTCGACTTTAAGTTGGAGAGATTGTGGGGCGGCGGGGTCTAGGACTTATCAGGTGTAGGGTTCCCAAACCCTCAACCAGAGACCCTAAATCTTAAACCCCCAACCCTTAAGGGTTTGGTGAGCAGGGCTGAGAGCCTAGCGTGAAGGACTTGGGTTTGCGGGGTTGGAAAAAAACTTCCAACCTGGCTGTCTTTAGGGATTTGGGGCTTTCCCAAAATTAGGGGAACCGTTTTAAGGTTCCCTATAATAAGGAACGCAATATTTGGAGGTCTAGATTGGGTTCCTATACCCTAAACCCTAAACCCCAAGCCCTAAACCCGACTATAGCAGGATGGTGGAAATGTCTTACGGCAGATTCCTCCGAGGAGGCCTTGAGCTTTGGATTTATTCGGGTCTGCGGTTTAGGGCTTGGGTTGGGTACTGCCCCCACCCAGTAACAGTTCATATTAGGGGTCCTATTACGGGCTATATATAACCATATTATACTTATTCTCCAACTGTTTCTGAGGGGGGGCAGTACCCAAGGCTTGGGAGGTAAGGCTAAGGTTTAGCTTAGGGTTTAGGTTTAGAGTCTAGGATTTAGGGTTCAGGGTGTAGAGTCCTCCCCCATCCTGTCAGATGTTTAGAGACCAGAGCTCGGGGACGGATATGGCATTTTGCCAAGATCAGGGATCCCTCCAGGGGCGCGGTTGTATAGGTTTACATTGGGGCTATAAGCCCTAAACCCTAAAACGCGTGGGCCCCCACACTAAGGATGATCGGTTTTTTGGGGTGTATGTTGGGGCCATCTACTTTGGGAAAACACCATATGGAGATGCGAAGCAATGCGCAAAGGAACACCGAAGAGGCTTCAAAGTTGTTTAGGGCTTAATGTTTACAGATAGGTTTAGGGTTGAGGTTCTAGGGAGTATAAGCTTAGGGCCTATAGTCATGCTTCAGTAGATAGAATATGGGGTATATGGGGATCTTATTATGTTATGGAGGAAAGGGGAACTATATGTTCTAGGGTTCAAAGGATTAGTGCCAATCTAGGCGACGACACCTTGGTGTTTAGGGTTCAGGAACCTGACAAGCAACAGAACTGGAAGCCATCGTCACGGAAAACCGTATCTTTAGGGCCTGGGGCTTGCAATTCAGGTGAACATGAAGAACTCCATCCAAGGGCCCACTGAGTTCATTTCAGCCGAGGGGCAGTATACCTAGGCTGGATCTGAAATTTAGGGTTTAGTGTTTCGGGCTGGGCAATCTGCAACCAGATGTGCAGGATTCGGTGGGGGGGTCCATAACTAAGGGGCCCCCATAATAACTCGCAATACGCTATGGCTCTGAGTTCAGGGTCCCACTGGTCACCCCAAAAATTCCGAGACACTAAACCCTGAAACCCAACACACTAAAACCCTAAACCGTAAACCCTAACCCCTAAACCAAAAACTTCCAAGATCTGCCCCGAGCTGCATGGGAAATTCCATCTCTGCCTCTTGGCTACCTTGTCCTGGCTGCGCATTCAGTTCAGGTGAGGCTGAGCAACGGCTTCCAAAGCATCGCATGAGCCTTCGTATCGGAGTGCGGAATGAGGCAAGGGTTTGGAATTCAGAGTTTGAGGTAATATAGGGATAATGGAAAAGAAAATGGAAGCTACTATAGTGGGTTTAGGGCTTAGGGTTGAGGGTTCCGAGCTCAGGGCCTATAAACTCCCATATAACCCACATTGCCATCCATGCTCTCTTCCACTCGTTTGTCCATTTAAACCCTAAACCCTGTATAACCCCCAACACCCCCTTACATCCCGAAAGAGCACCGGGAAAACCAACTGTGAAAGGTTCAGGGTTGAGGGTTCAAAGCTTGGAGGTTCAGGGTTGAGAGTTTACAGCCGTAAACCCTAAACCCTATACCCTAAACCCTACTCCTTAAGCCCCATCCCTAAACCCTGAACCCAATCGAGGGCTTGGAGGGCTTGGGTTTTGGGATTAGGGGTTTCAGGATCTTTCAGGTCATGGTGGTTTGCAATTCAGGGTTCAGGGGTTTTAGGGTGTAGGGTTCGAGGGTTTAGGGATTAGGGTCTACCGTTTAGGGTTCAAGGGTTTAGGGTTTAGGGTTTAGGGTTTATATTTTGATCCTGGTGTACCATGCCGGGGCCTGAATCTAGGCGCTCTCCCTTGGGATTTGCTGGAAACAGACATGTGCTATTGAGTTGGTTTAGAGTTTAGGGTTAGGGATCTAGGGATTTAGGGTTTACAGTTTAGGGTTCAAGGTTTAGGGCTTAAGGTCAAGATTTCCCACAGAAGTACGGACATGGTTGTGTATGAGGGAATATAAGAAGCACGATACTAAACTACCAAAGGTACCCCTATGTCCACCCTTAATGGTTGCTTGATGAGCTGAATCTCGACAATGGCATATATGGGCCTACTTCTGAGGGAAAGTGGCTTTTGGTCGGGTCCCTTTGCGGATTCCAAGCTTCGTTTGGGATCGCGCGTTGCATCTGTGACTCTAGCTGCTGATGCCGCCCAGGGTTAGTTCCATGAAGAAGATCCATACTTTGCTGGACATCAGACCTTGTAGGTGGAAATAGTGGCGGTGAAATGACACAAGGAAACCCATTTTGGCCTACGCCTAAGTTACCGGAACTCCAGGTAAGGCTTCAGGTTCAGGGTGTGGGCGTAATGCTTGAGATTCCGGGCGGTTTCGTCAGGATCGAAATGAATGCTTTCATTGTGAATGCCGGGGTCCTGAGCTGGGCTTAACATGTGTAACAATAATGATAACAACAATAAGAATAATGATAACAATAGTCATACTAGCGGCCTCAAAGGCTCCAAAACCAGGATTTGCTGCTTTGAGCTTCGGCTGCGGGATGTTTAGGGTTCAGGGCTTAGGGGTAAACCAAAAGCCCGGCACAGGGAGCCACCCAGTGGTCCAAAGCCTGTTCAAACCACCAGGTCCCCAACCATACAAGACCTAGAATAGTAGAACCTCTGTAAAAAATCACACCTTCTACCCTTCGACTTTTGTCATCGGTGAACTATCCTTGGAGGACGACGATGACGTCGTTGCTGCTGCATGCCACCTTATACTCATTATGCCAAGTACTAAAATGGCCTCAGAACCCGACAAAAAACACAATTTTGGGTTGTTATTAGGATTAGAACAACCAACAATCAGCACTACTTTGGAGGCCCCTATAGAATACATGTCGGCTGCAAAACCCACCCCAGCCTTGCTTCAAGGTGGTCCCAGACGTTCCTTCAGCTTCGCCGACATTGCGGCAAGACCAGTGGGAAGGACTGGGGCGAAGAAGATTTAACATGTTGCGCAACCAGGTTTGGATTCAACATTAAATCCAACCGCAAGCACGCGGGCTGGCCTTTTCAAAGACGAGTACTAACACTACTCATGCTGTTTGCGATCTCTAAAGAATTGAAAAGACTTGGGGCTGTCGTGCCCACCAGGCCGAAGGCGTCTTCCAACAGAATTCCACGGCAACGGCGATTACACATGCGCTTTAGGGTTTAGGTCTTAGGGCCCATCTGGAAGTCCTTCTTAAGGCTCTCAAGGTTTTCGTAGGGATGATCTACTATCTACTCCCATATACCGCCGCAAATAGCAGTGTGTGAACGGTCAGATGTGAGCTTCTTGAGCTTGATGGAAACGGGAAAGGTCATGAGGACTCAGGTTGCGTGCTGGTATGCAACAATGGCCTCCCCCAAGGTCCACACCCTCTCAGATGCTTCATAATAATTCCAAAATGTATTTGAGCCCATGAACGGGGGGGACGACCAAAACATTGGCATGCACAATGTGCTTTGGATTTATCTTGCTTGAACTAGATGTCACCACAAGATTGAACTCTGGGGAAGATCACGAGAGTCCAAAAAGCAGGCCCCGTTCTGGCCAAGGTTTCATACCATGTCAACACAACAGTTTAGGGTTCATGGTTTAGGGCCATACACAAACGCATCAGTTGTGAAATCTGCCTTCAGCAGTTCCACCTCATACCTAAACCCTGAACCCTGAACCCCTAAACCGCAAACCCCTAAACCCTAAGCCCCTAAAAGCCTGACCAGCTTTAGCTCAGATTCCCCAAGCCGCAGGACAACAATCAAGTCCAAGTGAGCTACAGTGCAAACTCCTTATGAAGGGGGATATATAATATAGGGTTTAGGGTTTATGGTTTAGGGTTTAGGGTTTAGAGTTTAGGGCTTCGGGTCTAAAATCCTTAACAGGGTTCTATAAGGGGTTATATACGGGAGTATGATAGGGCTTATGAAGGGGGATACTAGGAGTTTAGACTATAGCTCATGTAAAAATGTTTAGGGTCTAGGGTGTTCAACAAATAATCAAGCCAAATACGGCAACCATGAATTAATCGGAAGCTTGGCTTTCACGCATACTGAGCTGGAAAGCAATGACATGCAAATAAATTGCAAAGTCACGAAATCTTCATACTGCCTTATGACTTCGTGGAGCATCTCGTGCAGCTAGATCACGACATGAAAACCACTTGCAGGTGAGTGAGACTGGGCGAGCTGCAAAACAAGCCAAGCTTCTAAGTTTAGGATTTTATCGTTTTGGGTTTAGGGTTTTGATTACAGATTAATCAAACTCAGCGAAACTCCGCCGCTGGCGAGAGGCCCCTGTGCAAGGGATGGTTGAGAAACACACCCCCTAATTTTGGGAAACCCCTGAACCCTAAACCCTATATGCCCCTACAATATAACCCGTATAAACCTCTAATTTTGCGGAAGGGGGGGTTAGGTTCAGGGACCCCTTGCTGCAAGCCTTGGGTTCTGAGGTGTTCCATATGAAGCATAGTGTAAACTCCTAATCTCCCCTTAACCCCTATAATGGACCCGTATACAATCCCCTATATAACCACCTTTAGGAGTTTAAACCCTCAACCCTAAACCCTATATTATATAACCCACATTAAGGATTTTAGACTACAGCTCACATGGCTGTTTCTCAAAATCAAGGCCAAGGCACAGGGGCCGACTACACAGGGGTACCACAAACGCGCTTTAGGGTTTAGGGTTTGAGCATTAGGCTTTAGGGTTTAGGGTTTAGGGTTGGGACTATCGATTTGGCCGTGCATGCTTCAGAGGTTTCGATGCGGAGAAATTTGGGCATGGTACTTTCATGGTAGTTGTTCGAAATACCTGTCACCAAAATTGCCATAAAGTAGGTTGCCTTTTGAAATAGTATCCCTTTCTGAGGAAATGGATTCCCAATGGCCCCTGCTTCAAAGAAGTTTTAGAGCAACCCTCACAAATAGCTACTAACAAAGCAGAAGCCTTTAACGATAAACCCTAACAGCAGAAGCAAGGAGTAGCCCACTTTTTTGCCGATTTTGAGCCAGGCAAACAGCGATTTCCCGACACCTGCATGGGGATGTTGAGGAAATTTGGGGTGTAGGGCTTTGGGTTTCGGAGCGCAGGGTTTAGGTTAAGGTCTCAACTGTCAACACCTCGACGTTAGATCGTAACAGTCGGGTCTTGTGGGGCGATGCTGGTGCTTCTGGAAGATAAAAAAAAAAAAGCGCGACAGCCGATATTTCTGACATAGGCTATGCGCCTGGGATAAGAGGTGGGGATTGTATTCAGGATAACATGAGGCAAAACACGTGTGAGAACTCAAATGCTTGCAGCCTTGTGCTCAGACTTCCCTTAATACGTAAACTCATCCAAAAACCCTACGCCGAAAAACTTAAGGCCGAAACCCAGCACCTTAAGCCCTATTCCCTAATCGTTGAATCGTTGAACTTGAAAACCTTAATCTCAGACCTGAAAGCCACATTCAGGCCTGCACTTACAATCCAAAACCCCAAGGCTCAAGGGTTAGCTCTACCTGTTTCTGGCACAAAGCGGGAATCTAAAACATGCAAGAGGGCACTAGTTGGGTTTTAGGGTTCCAGGGTTTAGCGGTTTAGTGTTTACCGTATCGCGTAGGGTTTGAAGTGCAGGTTCTCCTGCTTGGGGTTCACTGGCTTGCTGACTAGCGCTTCGGCTTTGAGGGTAGTTTGGGGCTGAGGTTGTAACTTTAGGTTTCAGAGCTAAGTTTGCAGGCTTTGGGTTTAGAAATTCTATTTTGAAGTTTACTATATGTAGCTGGAAAATTTGGGGTTTAGGCTTAAGTTGTTAAGGCTTAAGAGTTACATTCTGGGGCTTGGGGTGTAGTGCTCTAGGGTTCGAAGGCTAGGGACTTACTGGGGCTTCGAGGTTAAGGCTCGGGGGCTTTAGGTTTAGGGTTTGGCATTTAGGGTTTAGGGTTTAGGGTTTGACATTTGAGGTTTAAGGCTCTGGGGGTTCGAAAGTAGCATGTGGCGGTCCTAGACTTGGTGTCTTGGGACAATTGAGAGGACGCGTAGCCGATACTAACTAGACTACCTAGACCCCTAAGTGGATCTTGGATCCCCCTTAAGGGTTCTTAGGAGTTACCCAATAATACTTTGGGGTGCCATATTGGGGGTTCTGTTTTCTAGATCCTCCCAAGGGTCTGGGTATGTCCGAAGCGTGACCGCAAATGACATGAGCTGGATCGGATTGAGCCATAGATTGCATAGCTTACTTGACTGGGTTGCTGTTAAGGAACTTAAATTAAGTTACCATAAGAGGTATATATAGTAAATAATAGAGTCTCCCCAATATAGTAACTCAATTTAAGTCCCTTAACAGCAACCCAGTACTTGAAGTTTTCCAGAAGAAACTCTCAGCCCCGAACCCGAAGCCCCTCCAGCGGTACACCCGATACACTGCTCCGCCGCACATAAAACCACGTACTTGAAGACTCATCAGTAATCATGCATGCGCTGCATGCCTCCTAAATTCAGCGGCAAAAAAAAGTTATTCAAGCTTCAACCCCACTTACCCAAGCATGAACCTCCAAGCATGCCCTTGTCAAGAAGAGCAGGCGAGAGGAAGTTTTCGAGGATTTGCTTAACATCGGGGAGGCCCTAGCGATGTGTCGTTTTGCAGATGGTGTTTCAGAGCTTCATAAAAAGACCATGTTGAACGACTGCTGTTTATACCGGCACAAGAGAAAACAATGACCTGGCAAAACGAGAATTCCTCAACAAAAACACAAAAATAATGACTTCCCGGTTGCTAGTACCACCGTCAGGACGCAGTACGCGCAGAAGTTTCAACATCCCTAAACCCTAAGGCCCTGAGGGCTGGAAGTTTCACAAAGCAAGAGGCCCCCAAAATTACGTAATTCCCAATTTGAATTCCATGTTCGGACCTCCAAGATTTAGCGTCAGTGTTTAGGGTCCAACCCTCAGACCCTGAACCATCAAACCCAAAGACCGCAAACCCTCAAGCCCAGCCCCAAACCATAATGCTGATGCAGAAAAAGAGCCGTTATAAACATTTTTACTAAAATTCCGACTGTTCTTACTACCCGGCAGCTTCAAAACCGAACCTCTGATGTTGTCAAAATGCGTGTTTCACCGCAGCGGCAGCTTCACTTTGCTGTTATTTCAAGTGGACCTATTTCGGGGCCTTTCTTTTCGACGCTTGCGCTTTTGAATGAAAACAGTGCGCCCGTTGCAGGCTTCAGCATTGTAACGGTTCAGGATTTTGCTTCGGGAACATGTCTTCGGCAAGATGAAAATTGCTGACCCTCGCAGTATTTTAAGCACTTGATAGTGTCCCGTGAGCTAAATGGAACTGAGAAATGGAAATTCTTGTGGTCTGACTTGGGAAATGCAGCATTGGCAGCCTAAACAGTATGAAGTTTCCCAGGAATTGTGACATGTTCTTGTGTCTGGGAAGGAAAACAGAGCGCCAGGAACATCCTTTTTCATGACAAAGTCCTGCTGAGGCTGCTCCCGTTCATCTTCCGAGTCAGAAACCGCGTAGGTTGCAACAGCGCCTACCCAGACCCCCTAAAGCATCCAAAAAATGGAACCCCCTAATAATCCCCTAGTTTCCCCAATGTAGTAATGGGTTCATGTTGCGGGGGTTCCATTTTTTGGATCCTTTAGGGGGTCTGGGTAAGGTTTCTAGGAACTTCTCTTGCCGAGACCACCAGCGCTTGTACCGCTGAGCTTCGCAGGCAAAGATAACTTCCATGACTGGCAGTCAGAACGTTCGGTAGGCGCACAAAATTCAGGCCTGTGGACCGTCGTACACACAAAGAGCTTCTAAGGACAGCTTCCAACTAGCGCACAGCCGTCCGAGCAGAGGGCAAAATTCCCGTAGGACTGCTGTACCTACAGGAATTCACTGATTACATAAACTCTAAACCCTCAACCCCAACACCCAACACCTCCACACCTAACCCCTTACCTCCTGCCCCAAAGGCAGTTGGAGCCTTCGCCAGCAGATCTCTCCAACATTCCCCAGGTCAGCGGAAAACTCCTCCGTGTTGATGAGGATTCGAGATGCAAGATTGTTGGGCTTTATGGGGTTCAGGGTCTAGGGTTTAGGGTGTTTGAGGTCCAAGGCTTAGGCACAAAAGCAGGGACTTTTGCCAGCTTCATGCTCGGGGCAAACGCGTTTTTGACGTGACGTTACGAACTACTACCCCGCCATTACCTTACTGGTGCTTAAGACGGAGCGGGGGAGTGAATATGGGGACTGTTATAGGGGTATTTTGGGGGAATAAATACAGATTATAAGGATCCACTCCCCCACTCTCCCTTAAGCACCAGATAGCATCAGTAAGTTGAATAACTTTGGGAGCCCAGATTTCCAGATGTGAAGTGCGGGTTTGGGGATCAGGGCTTTGGGTTTCTGATCACGCGGCTCGTGGCGCTTCTGCATTCTGCGACTCTACAAGTGCTACGAAGACCTGAAACAACCTGACTTTCCGAACCCCCAGAAACATTCAATTGAAAGGCTTACAGTTTCGGGTTTAAGTTTCAGGGTGTAGAGTATGAACCAGAGACCCAATGCCACACACTGCACACAGCAGCTCTCAACCAGTTTCTCGGCAACCCCCTTGATAGTGGATTCCAAGTTTGACAACATGTTGCATATAAGCCAGTAAAGAGAGAGGCATTCGCAAAATGAAAGGCTGCTGCATGACACCCGAAGCAAAAGCCTTCAGAGCTAATTAACCCCAATCCTTCCTGCTGGAATCCTATATCCTACGCGCCAGTGTTGCCAAAGCTAGACATTCTCGCCTGTAAAAACCTGAAGTGCCAGCCCGTCAAATTTCAATCCGCAGCCGAGGACTGTCTTTCCAAAGCCATCAGAACACTGAAATTATGGTAAAGTCTCCAAAGCTACATACACACAAAAAGCTACCATGGGACACAACGAATGAAGAAGTAGATGCCAACAGCGCAAGGAAAGTCAGCATCGACACATCTAGTCAAGCGTAGTAGGCTCATGCACCGTACAGAGACTAACAACAAGAGTAAACAAACGCAATTAACTGCATTCACTAAGTCCGGACACGGACTGCGTGAGATGACGAACAAAATCATGATCTATCATCACGAAACCGTAAACCTTGAACCCCTGGACACTGAACGCCAACACAGTCCAAAGAAACTCTCTCAGTCTCCAAAGTAGGGCAGAAGTCCTCCTGAACCCATTCAAAATTGACAGTAGTCTTTGTCGGCCGCTTTCAGGCTTCCAAGTCAATTTTGGTAAGTGTGGTACAAAGGTCTCCATAGTCACCGATATCTTGTTGGTGTCACTTTCAGCTACCCTATACCATAGTCATGAAACAAGGAATCAGGAAGCAAAGTATTGGTGATCATGCCTATTAGCCCTTTTACAAGTCCAGTCTCATTTCAGTGTCCAAATTTCCAATTGAATCTCCATTAACCAGTATACATTAGGCAATTACTTCGGCAGTTGAACCCTAAACCCTTCGACCCTAACCTAAACCTTCATTGATCCCTCAAACCTTGTTGAACCCTAAACCCTAAACCCTATATCCCTCTAAACCCTATATCCCTATACCTATAACCTGAAAATCCTATAACCCTGTAACACTATAACCCTAATACCTGAAACCAGTTGAGCAGCCACAAGACACTGGCCTTTTGTTAGCTGGGAATGAAAATGTACCCTTGCAGCAGTCCCTATATAACACATTATAGTGGATTCCATTTTCTCTTCCATTTTTGCATTCCCACCCTTAACTCTAAACCCTGAACCGGTTCAAATATCCATTTTCTTTTCGGTTCCTTCATTCCCAGCCTAAACCCTAAACCCTAAACCCTAAACCCTAAATCCCAGCTAACCAAAGGCCAGGACAAGGACAGATCAATCTCCGACAAAGCTTCGCTCAGGTGATTTGGCGGCTCCCCTCCTGTGGTTAGGGTTTAGGGTTGAGGGTTTAGGGTTTAGGGTTGAGGGTTTAGGGTTGAGGGTTTAGGGTTGAGGGTTGAGGGTTTAGGGTTGAGGCTTTGGGGTTTAGGGTTGAGGATTTAGGGTTGAGGGTTTAGGGTTTGAGACTACGATGGACATAGGGTTAAGGGATACGGGGTTTGGGGTTTAGGGACTTTGATGTCTTGGAGAACATAAGTAACATAAGGGCACAAAGGGGAATCATCGCCTCAGCGTTCAGGGTTTAGAGTTTAGGGTTCAGGATTTAGGGTTCAGGGTTCAAGGGTTTCGGTTCGGGGTTTAAGGTGCAAAGGTTACACCTTGAAATGCTGAACAACGCTTGAAAACGCCGCTTGAAAACGCCAGGCGACTGACAACAACGTGAACAACTATTGCCACCGCCACCACCACCACTACTAGTCCCCTACCACAAGTGTAAATGGCCCCCCTAATGTATATACTCCAATCCGTGTTTAATATTGGGGGTGGTATTTATTTCCGGACCCGAAGATGGGGGGTATATACAAGCCCATGCATCTCGTTACCAGAAGATTTTGCCGCATATCCCTAAACCCTGAACCCTAAACCCTCATCCCTAAACCTTAAACCCTAAACCCTAACCCCTAAAAAGGGACGCACAATTTTGGGAACTATCCATGCGCCACAAAAGGCTGCTTCTGCTAATTATACCCATTCCGAAAGGGACGTGTACTTGGCAAACATGCACAAGGCAAGCTTTCGCATACCCTCTGAGAAGCTAATAATTAGCAGAAGCAACCTTTTGCGGCGTATGGATAGTTCCCAAAATTGTGCGTCCCTTTTTAGGGGTTTGGGTTTAGGGTTTAAGGTTCAAGGAACATAACATCATCTATTTTATCCTCTTGCCAAAAGTAGACCTAGACCCAGACCCCAAACTTCAAACCCTACATCCTCACCGCTCCGAAGCTTATACCCAAAACTCCAACCCCTACTCCCCACAAGTGCCCACCCCTAGGGTTAGGGTTTAGGGACCCCACTTTAGCCCTGAACCCTGGACCCAAGGGGCCTCTGGAGTCAACGGACCGTAGGAGGGTGCCAGCGGGGGAAGAAGCGGTGCGGGCAGCGCCCAGACTCCACGCAAGTCCGTGCCGATGCTGCTTAAAGAGGCCTAGAGTTGGGGCTCAGGGGTTCAGGGGTTCAGGGTCTAAACCCTAGACCTCTAGGGTGTGAGGCTCAGGCTTCCTTTCTTATCTAGTTTGGGTGCATTTGGCAATTCAGACTCAATGTTTAAGGTTTAGCCCCAAAGCCCTAAACCCTAAGTCCTAAACGCTAAACCCTAGTCTAGGGTTTAGGGATATAGCTGCCGAAAAAAACGTCCGAGGCGGTCTTTCCTCGGGCGTCTACTATCCTAAGGTCCTGAATATTCTTTGGATGGGTGTTTCCAACGTAGCTCGCAAACGGGCTGCTGCTCTTTAGGATTTGGGGGGTTTAAGTGCCGAAGTCTGAACAGTCCGGAAATTAGGGTTTAGGGTGTAGGATTTCGGGTTATGCAGCTCAGCAGAAGCTGCCAGTTGCATCGCGGTTCAGGTTTAACACTATCTGGGGCTGTCAGGATGCCGTAGCTAATGTAAGCAGTAGTAGTAGTAGTAGTAGTAGCAGCAGCAGCAGCAGTCGAAACAATAGAAATAGAATTGGCAAGAGAGAAGTAGTAGAAGCCAAGAAAACATTAGAACTAGAAGTAGTGGCAGCAATGATAGAAACCAACGTATAAATAGATGTGCTATTGCCACAACAACCATCATGACCATCCAAACCCTTGCCCCCGCTAAACCATGCAGCCCCTCAAACTTCAAACCCCGACCCCTAACCCTAAACCCACAAAAATAGTTCCCATGAATCCCCTATATAACCCTTCTTTAAGGAGTTTAGACTATGGCTGCCTTACCCTAAACCCACCAAAATAGTCCCTATGGAATCCCCTACATAACCCTCATTAGACTATGGCTAAAGAAACCCTCCTTTAAGGAGTTTAGACTATGGCTAAAGAATCCCTAGATACTTGTGAGTAGCTTTTTTTTGGTGGTTGAACCCAGTAAGATTATATTCCTTATATAAAATCCTATACCCCAAAAGGAGGATAGAATGGGTACCATAGGATCCCCAAAAAAAAGCTACCCAAATAACCCCTATATAATCCCAGTTTCCATTTCATTTTCCATTTTCTTTTCCATTAGATTCCCCATTATAAGGCCCTAAACCCATAGTATTGGGTACCATAAGCCCTAAGCCCTAAGCCCTAGGTCTTCAGGGGTAGATCCCTAGATACTTGTGAGCCAAGGTACAGAAGGCAGGGCTTGAGGAGCAGCTCCTTCCCAAGTCCTCGGCGGACCTGGGGTGAAGAGGGTTTAGG
>CAJNIZ010026358.1:0-20818 GCA_905231905.1 Symbiodinium pilosum | reverse complement strand
TCTAACTGCAAGGGCGTCACTATAAATCCTAAACTTACTGGTTCTTGGTAGGGAAGATGGGAGCATAGTATGTAGGGGCTGTATAATATAGGTATAGGGATTATATTCCCTTATTCCCTACTAAGAATCATTCAGGAAACCCTATGAACCCCAAACACTCACTCTGAGCCATGAAAAATTACAAAGCTGCTTTCCGCCCAGAACTTGCTGGGCAGCATGAAGCATCTCATCGCGAAGTTCGGAGCCTCGGCTGTTGTCGTTGTAGAGATAATGTAGGGGTTTAGGGTTTGGGGCTTGGTTTAAGGGTTTAGGGTTTTAGGGTCTGGGGTTTGGGGGTTTAGGGTTTAGGGGTCAAGGGCTTTAGGGTTAAAGGGATTAAAGGGATTGTAGGGATATCAAATGGGGACTGAGTAAGGCAGTGAGTATACAGGGGTTATGAATCTGAAAAAATACGACTGTACGGAAACCGAATTATTTTCGCCATGTCCATGGTACTGCACCTACATTGTTCATCAACAGCAACCCCGATTAGGGTTTGGGGGTTTGCGGTTTAGTGGTTTAGTGGTTCTTCAGCTTGATTTTGGCTGTAGGATTTAGGGTTTTTCCATGTAGATGATGTAGGTTTGGGCTCTGGGTGATAGCTTGGCTGAGATTTTGCTGGGCCACCGTTTGAAGAGGTCCTTAAGCCCAAAGCCTGAGCCTAAGCCTGCAGTGAAAGGTCCAAACTTTCCCAAATCGTGGAGCCCTAGGCCACAGACTAAGCCCAAAACCCTAAACCCTAGACCCTAAGCCTAAACCCTACACCCTAAACCCCAAGCCCTAAACCCTAAACCCGAACCCTAAACCGTAAGGGGCTACCCTAAGCTCCCTTCAGCCTCAAGCCTTAGCCTTAGCCCTCATCTCCCTACCTCTGGCCAGGTTGCCTTTGAAGGAACTTCAGGGTTTTATGGGTTTTGGGTCGAGGGGCTAAGGGTTTAGGGTTTAGGATTTAGGGTTTATAAGTTACCAACAATATGGGTCATCGTAAATACTAATAATGAGGTTTGATAGGCGGCAACTTGAACCATGGCTGGCGGCAGCGTTCTCCAGTTCTAGCGCTGAGCATTAGTGCCAACGTGCAGTCCAGTACCCGCCCGCATGCTGGCGATGACTCAGATGACGACGATAGTGACAGCTGTGACGAGTGAGCGGTCCGCTGGAAAGATACGAGTGCCCGCATGTTGAGTAGTCGCAGTCTCTGCGCTGCGCGCTGCAGGTCTCATGACACATGCCTTGCCTTTCCTTAATTTCTACAGTTCACTATGATCCACAGCTTCCTGCCTAGAAGTTTCCAAATGAGTCCGGCGATTTGTCCTGCACGCTTGCCGTGTTTTTCAGCAAACCCTCCAAATCTGTCCGCAAGTTATCCCGGATACTTATCAGTCCCTTTGCCGCTTCTTCTCCAAAGCCTCCAAATCTGTCCTGCCAGTTGTCCCCATACTTTGCCGGATTTTGCCGGCCAGATATCCCGAGTTGTCCCGGTTTCTTGCCGGGCCCTTATCCAAGGATTCTATCTTTTTCTCAGTGGGCCAATCATTCTCCCAACTTAAGTTGAGTTTCCACAATATAAGAATACGGTAAGGAGCACTGCTTCCTCCATATAGTGAATTAGGGTTTAGGGTTTAAGGTTTAGGGTTCCTAAACCCTAAGCCCTAAACACTACGCATCATAGTGAATCCGTATGAGTTCCTCAGCAGCAACCCAATTGCTCGATTCGTCCGTCTTGGGCAAAATCCTAGTCTACCCTAGGCACCAAAAAGCAGGTAATTTTATTCTTTGGTTTAGGGTTTAGGGCTTAGGGTTTAAGGTGATAAGCACATCTTGTATCTTCACCTTTCTGTGACTATTCTTAGGGTTTAGGGTTTGAGGCAAAGGTGATAATCTTACATATTATCTCAACCTTCATGTGACTAGATCATCATTCGGGAACACTGGCAACTTAGAACTTGGGAACCCTGGAACCATGACTTCTCAAAGTTACGGTCTTCCCGGCCTCCAAAGCTCGTGTTACTGGTGCTTAGGAGGGAGTAAGACAAGGTCGGAACTTCGGACGGACTGTTCCATTCCTTCATCCCCTGCGAACCTGAATTGGTAGTTTTAGGGTTTAGGGGTACCTTTTTGGGGGGTCATAGGGTTATATAGGGGTTATATAGGGGTATATATGGATATATAGTACATAAGGTTTAGGGGTTTTAGGGTCTAGGGTTCGAACAAGCAGCTGTTGAGATCTCCTCGCTCGATGGTGCGACCAATCCGTGTGGAGTAAAGTTTTTTTGGCATCTCCGGGGGCCTAAGACAAGGCTTCAGAAATCTCCGCAGACTGGGGCAAGGGTTCCGCACTCTAGGGCTTGCAAGAGTTTAGGGTGTCTTGGGCATGAGGCACTTCAGACGTAGATGGTCGTTTTTCCTTGGCTTTAGGATTGGATGGCGTCAGGGATATGATTTTGCCAGGGTTAAATAGGGTTCATGTAGGGGTCATGTAGCCCCAGCAATGGAGAATCAAATGTAAAAAGATAATGGAAATGATGCCAAGTATAGGGGGCAAGCAAAAATTTCAGCGAAACGTAGGGCACCAGTAACCTCAATGTAATCCCCACGGATAGGTTGCTAGGGGTATGAGATCTCTATAAGGAACTCCATAGGGACCGCTGCTACGAGGCGTTCTCACTTCCAACCATAATGGAGTGCATAACCCATCGTCCAGCAAGCTTTACAAAACGCGCTATGTCTAAGAAAACCTAGTTATCCGCACACTGAAGCCTACTATTGGTAAGAAGGTAATGAAGGAACAGAAAACAAGGATTGTTAGAAGTTGTAAGGGGAAGTATCCTCGGGTCCATTCCTCCCTTCAGTCTACCAACAAAAAGTGAATACAAGGAATGCTAATCAAAGGGAGAAGGCCTCATGGTGGAATCTTGCAAATCACGTTGCTAGCCAAACCAAGCTACCATCCCTATGTGCAACTGGATGTTGGTCATGGGATTTAGGGCTTCAAGGAAATCTCTATTTTGTGGCAGCATGAATCTCAGCTCTTGCTCCCCATAGTGTCCATCTTGAAGGAGCCAAGTCCTTGAATAGTGGCTTTTGGGTTCCAACGTACTAATGTAGAAACCTTACCCTGATTTCCCAATTCAACCCTACACCCTAAACCCGAAATCCTTAACCCGGTAGACCTAAACCCCCAAAAACCCTAGACCCTATACCCTGAATCTAAAACCTTAGACCCTAAACCCTAAACCCTCAAAACCCTAGACCCTCAAAACCCTAGACCCTCAAAACCCTAGACCCTAAACTCTAAAACCCCTACACTTAGACCCTAAACCCGAAAAAAACCCTAGAACCTAAATCCTAAACCCAACAGTAAACCTTGTGGCCAGGCGGCCTGCCAGGTAGCTTGGGCCTAGCAAGGGCAGATCCCGACGACCTACTCATCTTGGCCAAGCGCCTCTCGATGGCTCTTTCCGCCTAACGCGTCCGAGTGAGGGCACCAGGATTTTAGGGCCCAAACCCGGTTTCGGGCTTAGGGCTTAAGGTGTGGGGTCTAGGGGCTCAGGTCTTGGGTTTAGGGTTTAGGGATTCAGGTCGAGGGTCTACAGTCTAGGGTTTAGGGTTTAAGGCTTAGGGTTTAGGCTTCAAGGTTTCGGGTTTAGGCTTCAGCCCTTACCCATTTCACATCTGCTGATTTATCGTTCAGGTCTCCGCATTTGGTGTTTAGGCTCCAGGTTTTAGCGCCAAGTTCAGGTCCAGGCTCAGGGGTGTAGCATCCAGGAATCCTTACACCCTAAACCCTGAACTGAGTGAGCCCGGGGCCATCGAGCAGGGCCAACACGCCGGAGAGGTAGCTCTGGAGCCAAAAGACATCCGGCTGGCGACGGAGCTCCCAGTCCCGAAGGCAGCTGCGAGCTGCGGTCACCCGTAGAATGAGGTATAGTCCCCCTTAAGTAGATAGAATATGGGGTCTATGGGGATCTTATTCTAATATACCCAAAGCCATGTTCTATCTACTTAAGGGGGACTATACCCCAAAACCCAAGCGATGCGTCCTTCTCGCAGGCACCCCAGACTCCCTGCCAACGAACATTGGGGGATGCCTGAGAAATCCTTCCGGTCTGAGGGCCTCTTAGGGCCTTCCAACCCGGGGAAGTTCATTATCAGGGAAAGGGACCTCTCAGGTAACACTTACATCCTATAAACCAAAGCATCATCCCAGTTTCCACGTCATTTTGCATGTTCTTTGGCAGTTGGTTCTCTGTTGTTGGGGGCTCCATGAAAACTTCAGGGGCCTAAACCATTACCAATACCATGATTATATAAGGAATATGGAACCATAATATTGGTAATTATTTAGGCCCTTATATCACTTCCACACAACTCGAAACACGAACAGCTTGCCGGGATCCCGCCTTCTTCTGCTGTCTCGCTGTAGGTGCAGCGTCCTTCCGAAAACTGGATCCCAAGACGATATGTTTTGTGAAACCCTGAGGCCTTCTGCGCTTCCTTGCTAACCCGAAACCCCTGAACCTCTAAACCCTTAAGCCCTAAACCCCTAAACCCCTGACCCTGAAAACCAACATCCTTCTTCTTCTTACTCTTCTTCTGCTTGCTCGTCTTACCAGAGCTCGCACCAAACCTGGGTCACCGCAGGTTCCGGGACTTATGGATTTCCCGTAGGGGCCACGGTTTAGGGTTTAGGGCTATAGGGTTTAAGCTTCAGGGTTTAAGGTTTGGGGTCTAGGTTTCAGGGCTCAAGGTGGTCCCACATGTGTAGAGCAACGTCTTGATGAGTATGTTGGGGTTTCTGGGCGACCCCAGCATCGACCCCAAAATTGACCATTCTTCTGGGGACTCTCAACAATGGTCCCCCATTTTTTCAGAAGCACCCCTGCATAAATGCATACATACCTACCTACCTACCTACCTACCTACGTAGGTACGTGTGTACACAGGGCGCCTACAAGGAAATCGCATTGGCCTTTCTTCAGGCTTCCAAGCTCGACCCAAATCAATCGCGGTGGCCTACGCAATTAAGGCCAATGACGGAACACCAACGTGTGAGAATATCACTGTTCGATTTTTTTTGGGGGCTTACCGCTTGCATCGAACGCCAATATCAGGGGTTCCCCTGATACCCCCCGCCCTATACCAACCCCCCCTCATAGGTTCCCCTTAATTAGTGTCCTACACATGCTAGAGCTTTTTCATCAAGATCCACGTTTGATGGCAGAAACTGGAGTCTCCCTAAAGTAGATAGAATATGGAATTGACAAGAACCCTAATGAGATCCCCATATACCCCATGTGCTATCCACTTAAGGGGCACTATAAGTGTGCCCAGAAACACAAAGCATCATCAGTGTGCTCAATGTGCTGATCCTGGTCTAGCTCTAATCGCATACCCTGACGTGAACATCACACCCTACTCCAGGCTATTGCAATTTCCGTTCTGAGCCCGAACATCTTGGGAGACCTACAAACCAACCCTAAACACTAGACCCAATAAGGAGCTTGAAACAGAAGACCTATATCCTAAAGCTAAACCCTAAAGCCTAAACCTTCAACCCTAAGCTGCATCTGGAAATCACCATCCCTGCGACAGCTGCTCCCTTTGGGGGTCCCCATGATTAAGACTAGAGTCTATTAGGGTCTAGCCCCCCTTAAGTAGATAGAACGTGGCTTTGGGTATATTATAGCAAGATCCCCATATAACCCATATTCTATCTACTTAAGGCCCCCAATTTCAGTCAGAAAATTGTGGAAATTACTCAGGCTAGTCTAGGAACATGGCCTAGTGCGCAGCTGAGGAACTGACGGCTTATCCCAGGAGTTGGGGGTTTTAGGGTTTAGGTTGTAGGGTTTTGGGTCGGGGACTGCATCCTTGTCATGTCACGGATGTTCACTAGATATTATTCAATCGTACAGTTCAGCAATGCATGCTCTCGTCCTTCCTGCTATGCTGAACAAACTAAAAGCTGCAAGCCAAAGCCAGCTAAGGGGAAACCTAGGGGGGCAGTATACAAGGGTAATCCAATGACTACCCTAGACCCTAAGACCTATTAACCCTATGAACCCTAAAAACCCTATAAACCCCATAAACCCCATAAACCCCATCAACCCTAAAAACCCTATGAACCCTATAAACCCTGTACACCTATACCCTAAACCTTGCGACCGGGGAACCATCTCCTGGCCGTACTGCTGGGAAAGGCTGGCGGGAGTCGGCGGTCCTCAGTCCGGCGCCAGGAGCTTGTCCTGCACCGGAGAATAAAGGGGTTTAGGGTTCCGGGGTTATTTCGGGATAATGGAAAGGCCATGGAAACTACTATTTAGGGCGCTTTCGGGTTTGGGGTTTGAGGTTCAGGTTTTGGGGTTTAGGGTTTGAAGGTGGTGGGGCTCAGGGATGTAGGGTTAAGGGATTTAGGGCCGTCGGGTTGAAGGTTGATGGGTTTAGGATTGAAGGGATTTAGGGTTGAGGGTGTTGTGCTTACAAATGTAAAATATAGAGCGAATATTCTAGGATTAAGGATTCTGGGTTAAGAGTTTAGAGATTTAAGGTTCGGGGTGTAGGGCTGTTTTTGGATGCAGGGATGTTGGGTTGAAGCCTAAGGTTCTTGGAATGTGAGGATCTAGGATTAATGCGCAAAATTTTGAAGCTGACACGTTTAGGGTTTGAGGCTTCCGGGGCATGGGATTATGGATTCAGGGTTCATGGGACAGTTGGGGATTAGGGTTTGCGGATTCGGCTTCCTTGTTGGAGGTGTGGGGTTTGAGGTTCATGGGATGATTCGGCGCTTGTACTAAACCCTAAACCCTAAACCCTAAAGCACAGCATTAAAGAACTTGATGGTGATAAGAATGGGTCAGAGACTTAGGCATATGGCATGAGGAAATGTCGCGGGCCTACTCGACGCTTTTAAGTGTTGTTCCCTACAAACCATCAATAGCAAAACATTGGAAGCATCAAGCTAATCCGGATTCCTGACCCTCCCTCGCCCAAAGTGCAGGTATCTCATAGGCGCATCATGAAGTCCAGAAACCGAAGCCGAAAAACTTGATGCAAGTAACATACTGAAGGGTGAAGGCTTACAAAATCCTGTCACACACGCTACCAAGCAGAAGTCTGCAACGTGACACGGTAGCTCTGGCCTGACTACCTGATACGGGGGTATGGGTTTAGGGTTTGGGATTTAGGGCTTAGGCTTCAGGGTTTAGGACTTAGAGTTTAGGACGGATGTAGGCTTTAGGCTTTAGGGTCTAGGATGTAGGGCTTAGGCTTTAGGGTTTAGGATTTAGGGTCTAGGCTTTAGGGTTTCGGATTTAGGCTTTAGGATTTAGGGTTTTAGGCTTTAGGGTTTAGCCTGAAGGTTTAGACTTTAGGATTTAGGGTTCAGGCTTTAGGGCTCAGGATTTAGGCTTTAGGGTTTTGGTTTTAGGGCTTAGGCTTTAGGGCTTAGGATTTAGGTTGCAGGGTTGTCAACCAGTAGTTTAATCTAGCTTTGAAATTTGAAGTCTGAAAGCTTCGGGTCGAAACCGGACATGCTTGGAGACCCCAGGGGATATGTTGGGGTTTGTGAAAGAATGATGGGTGCCACTGACGATGGGACCCTAAACCCTAAACCCTGAACGCATACAATGGGACCCTAAACCCCAAACGCAGTACAATGGGACGCAGAGACCCACCTTCTGATAGTCGCTGCAGTACTTGACCAGCTTACATGCTCCCTGCTCACAACAGAAAAAACAGAACACACAATCCACATCATGCAGTCCGGTTTTTCCCACAACAATGCCCACTCAGCCCAACAGAATCACTGGAGAATTTCGAAATCATCTCGGAAACCACGCTCTACCGCTTCCCTACATAAGCCCCCTCTAGCAGGTCAGAACCAACCCAGTACAAGTTGCAGAAACGTGAAGAGAACACTTAACGCAAAATCCTACCAAGTTTCCTTGACGTGCTTACAGAGCTCCACACCCCTTATCTTCTGGTAACGTCCTCATAGGTACCCTCATATCTCCTCAAATAATTGAACCGCGGTTTAATGCCCCTGGCCGGAAGGGCACCGAAATTAAAATTTGTATATACATATATACATATATACATATAAACTTTACAATCCTTGCAACCCGCATAGAGCAACTTTGGATTTCAGAGATCCTCGAACCGTCGGCCCGCCAATAACCCCAATCATCATCGCCATTTTCATCTCCAGCGTCATCCCCCTCACCTGGGAAGGGATGGCCTTTTTCGTGGCAGGCCTTGCGGAGTTCCGTGTAAGATTGTGGATTTCCGCGGTTTAGGATCTAAGCTTTAGGGTCAGGATGTAAGGTTTGATGGTTTTCATGGTCTGCGTCCCCTAAACCCTAAACCCTGAACCGTAAGCCGCAAACGCTGGGTCTGTGTGTGTGGCCTATGGTTCGTACTTTGGTTATCTTCTTGTAGAACAAAACATTTTGAAATCCTGCAACTCTACAGGTCTTCCCAGCACTCTACCAAAAAATCCTGTGTCGAGTTGGGGCGCCTTTATAAAAAGACTCCCTGTGGCTGCGGATGCGAATCTTCACAAACTCAAGCTTTCGGGCCCGCCGCCTTGAATCCCCGAATCTGCCCTGAAAAAAACTCTTCTAAAAAGCCTAGAATGCCATGATAAGGCGTAGTGAGTACTCATTGATGTCCTGCTGGACGCTTCCTTGAGTGGACCAACTCGTTTAGCGTTCAGGCCCTCAGCTACGGGCAACCCAGCTTCTGAGTAAAACCGCGTGACTCTGGTCTGGGACTCAACCTGCCTTGGATTCCAAGACCCGAAGATGTCGACCCTCAACCCATGCACCTTCCCAAACCCTTGACTACACCCGCTTGCAAACCTGACAACTCCGGCCAAGTGACGCCGGTCCGAGTATAACGATGACGTGACAACTCGGACGGCCGGCGAGGGGCTCCTGCTACATGTCTAATAGTAAGCCCTGATGCTTTGAAGGTACGAGTACCCATACAATAAAGTAGCGAAAATTCCTTGAGTGCGCCCTATGACCATAACGCAGTACGAACATGAGCTGGCTTATGGCTTTTAGGGTCGCAGGTGGCACAATGCATCCTGAAGCTTCTTTTTAAACCATAGGTGACCAAAACTCTAGACACTCTGCACATAATACCAAACCCGTACATCCTGTGTCATGGACAGTTATCAGTGGGGCTTGCCTGCCGTCCCCTAAGTTGGCTGGTCATCACAATTTAACAATTATTGAACCCATATACCCTTATAGCCCACATTTGACGGGAAGAACAAACACCAGTTTCTTCGACCATCCCCACCCCAAAAAGTGGTTGTCCAACACTTAGGGTTCTGGACCGATTCTGTTTAATCTTGCTCAGCCAGGCCCCCGGGACATAGATGAAAATTCAAGTTGTTGTCTAAAATCTACATGGGGTACCTTGCTCAGGTCATAAGGCCTGCATAGGGTCGGCTTAAACGGGTCAAAAGTTACAAGGGCTATTTAGGGTCTCTTACAAAGGTTATACGGCTACGTTGGGTCTTTGTAAAGGGGTTACAAGTTGACAAGGGTGATATAGGGCCATGCGCGTTCATAACTTACCACGTGGTTTTCTGATAATTTTAGGGTTGGCACGGACGTCGGAGGTTGTTCCAAGAGGTGTGCGGCAATGAACCACTTCTTCAGGAGGAGCGTTTTTTCGCAGAGGTTTCTAGGGTTCCGGATCCTTCTTCGTCAGTATGCTTTGCGGGAGAGGCAGCAAAGGTTGGGAAGGGTGGGGTGGGGGAGGGGGGTAATTTCGTTCGGCTAACAGGAACTTCTTCTGCTCGGCAGTTTTGGCTTCTCGTGGCTTGGGGTGGCAAGGCTTGGACACATACACTCCGACTACCATCTACAATAAGAAGGATCCTGGAGTAAATCCGCGAGTGCTCCTCTACGTGTATAGCTTCGTTTGGCGAGCACAGCTGAAGCCAAACTGTGACTTTAGAAAGCAGTGCGCAAAGATCTGCCGACATAACGCGAGGCCCTAATTGTGAGGTCCGCATTGCATACTTTTCCCTGGTGAGGGAACAGGTCATCATGTGCCCTCAGATTTGTTGGCAGGCGTGGGCTACGTGTCCATTTCTCTCACTCCCACATAGGCCTCGCGTCCCAAAACCTCTACGGAAAATTCGGGACGTGTGACCATATAGGGTCCCTTTTAAGGTTTATAAGGCCAGCATAGATCCCATTTGGAGGTGGTTATGAGGGCAGACAGGGTCCATTTCATCTTCCAGGAATTATGAAGCCTGCACCGGGTCCTTTCAAAGGGGTTTACAAGCAAGGGCTTTAAAGGGCACCTTACAAAGGGTGGGGCTGTAAGGATGGGCACTACAAGGATAGCCTGCGGTTGGTCACTGCAGGGATACTTTGTGCTTGGGCACTGCAAAGATACTCTGCGGTTAGTCTCTAATAGAATGCTTTGGTGGCCCAAAACTCCTGAAGCCCAAAGGCCTAAACCCTAAACCCCAAACCTTCACCCAAATACAATGCTTTGAGCTCCAGATATCCTGATACCTTAAACCCTGAACACTGGGTACACTTGCCACCCCGTAACAATCCGCCAATGCCCTAATGAATGATAGTAACGTTACATTCTTAATAAGGGTGCTATACATGACTGTCGTAAGGCGGGGGCAATATCCTATCTAAACCTTAAACTCAATTCCGAAACCCTGACCCCCTGACTCTACTCCCTGAAACCTAAACCGTAACCCTTAATCCTTAATCCCTCGACCCTAACAGCCAAACCCTCATCCCTAATCCCTAAACCCTAAGCCTAAACCCCAAACCCTAAACCCTAAACCCGAAACCCTAAACCCTCTTCACCCCAGGTCCGCCGAGGACTTGGTCTCCAATTCCCCGGCGGCCGTTGCGAGTCGGCATTTCTTTGTTCAGCCTCCGGAGTCGCTCCGGAGCCTTGGGCAGAGATTAGGATGTGAGGATTTAGTATATTCATAAGAGCCAGGGTCTATGAACTCCTAGTATCCCCCTTGAGTTCAGATTATGGCTTAAAATAGGTTTTGGGTGTATGGATAGATTTTGAGGATTTAGGGCTCTAGCATAGTGAAACATCGCGGTTTAGGGTTTAGGGTCTGAGCGTGCATGGCGCTAGGATAATGATAGCTTAGGGTTTAGTAGGGTTTAAGGCTTTAGGTTTTTTAGGTGTTTTATGGTTTTAGTCTTTAGTACAATGCTTGTTTAGAGTTCAGGGCTTACCCTTCGGATTCACTTCCAGGGACGCATGTTGGATGGCATTTACAGCGTTCTGCGCTTTTGACGTGTCTTATAGAAAAAGGTTTCGATTGTTTCCTCGTAGGAAACACTGATAGATGTTGTCCCCATCCATGACAGTCTTATGCATATATAATATATACATATATGTATGTAAACGTGTGTGTATGTATATGTACACACATAAAGGACTTGTCATGCTGATTAAGGTATTCGTGAAAGATGCAATCATAAGGCGATTGTTATGGGGTGGAAGCAATATCCTGCAACAACATACAGCGTCTTCCTAAGCTAACCGTGTACGATTTTTGTGGACTCAGTGCCTTTGTTTAATGAGAGTTTGGGCTTAGGGTTTGCGGGTTTAGGGCCTTAAGATTATGATAATTCAGGTTCAGGGCGGGGGCTTGTAAAAATGCAATTGCTACTGTAATTTCTGGGGACGGTGACATCTGGCCCTAAACCCTGCACACTAAACCCTAAACCCCGCACCCTAAATCCTAAACCTTGGGTACTGCCCCACCCAGCAACAGTCCATATTAGGGGTCCTATTAAAGGCTATACAAAACCATAGTATAATTATTAGCCAACTGTTACTGAGGGGGGGCAGTACCCAACCTAAACCCTAAACCCTAAACCCTAAACCCTGCACCCTAAACCCTAAACCCTAAACCACCCCCCGAATAAGCGGGCCTGCAGACGCCTGAGGCGGGTCATCTTCGTCCAGACCGACAACTTTAAGAAGCCGATCCTGATCGTCTCTAAGTTCCATTTCTACGCTTCGGGGTTTAGGGTTTAGGGTTTAGGGTTAGGGTTTAGGGTTTAGGGTTTAGGGTTCCAACCCCCTGAAGGATGCAAAAATTGGAGCCCCCCCAACATGAACCCATCACTAGATGGGGGAAACTTGAAACTTGAAGATTATTAGGAGCTCCATTTTTTGGATTCTTTAGAGGGTCGGGGCCTGGGCTTTAGGTATACGATGAAAGATATTGAGTTTATGGTTTAGACTTTAGGGTTTAGGGTTTTGTTGTTGTAGGGCTGCCAGGGAGCGCGTAAAAATCTTCTGAAAACAGGGTGCGTGTAAGGTGCCAAAATCTTCAAAGGCACCCAAAATCTAAGGAAAGGCTCACGTATGTACAAAAATGGATTGTACACGCTATGAGGGTCAGTATTTGGGTTTGGAATTTGGGGCTTAGGTTGGGGTTGAGGTCTTTTTAGTGTGGGTTAGGGGTTCAGGGTCTACGGAGCGTCAGGTTTCAAAAAACCTTGGGGCTTCAGGTTTAGGAATGTGGTGCTAAGATTGGATCACAACAGAAGGCGGGCTTCTTGGTCTCTTGCATCCTTCACCCACGGACCTAATTGAGTAGTGCTTTTTTTGGTGGTTGCACCTAGTAAGACAATATTCCTTATATAAAATACTATACCCCAAAAGGAGGATATAATCTTACTCTATATTGGGTACCATAGTATCGCCAAATTGAATACTACTCAAATAACCCCTATATAATCCCAGTTTCCATTTCATTTTCCATTTTCTTTTCCATTTGATTCTCCGTTATAGGGCCCTAAGCTCTATATTATTGGGTACCATAGTATCCCCAAATAAAATACTACTCAATTCTAGCAATGACCTGCTTCTCCTCGGAGGCTAAAATGCCATCAAGCCCTATTCCTTAGGAGGACCCCCCACCCTGTAATAGTGGTGTAATGAGAATATAAGAGGACCCTGATATAATCCCTATTATCCTTTATAGTCACTATTACAGGGTGGGGGGTCCTCCTAGCCTGTTCCTTAAACCCTAAAATGTCATCATGGGTCGGATGGTAGATGCGACATAAGAACCGTATGGGGAAGAATGAGGAGACTTATGTTTAGGGCCGTCGGGCTTGGGGGTTTAAGGTGGAAGCTTCAGGGTTGAGGGTTTAGGGTTTTTGGTAAAGCTCAATCGGCTCAATCAAGTAGTCCATTCTTGGCGATCGCGCCATGTCTTCTTACCACAACTTACCATTGGCAAATAGTGAATAAGGGAACGGATCCCTACAGTAACCCCAATAGAAAACCCCATAAAAGGATAGCTTCAATGTTCTTCCCGTGCCTCGGTTCCCCCATTAACAACCAGTACGCAATATGACTCTGTGTAAGCCCTGTTAGACCCAGTTGTTTCCATTTCCCGTTCGAGTTTACATGTGATTCCATGCTTAGGCACAGCAGACAAGTAAGAATAAAGATGAAAATCCAGACCATGAACCCCTAAACCCCAAACCCCGAGCCCTAAAGCCTCAAGCCCAAACCCTAAGGCCTAAATTCCTCAACCCTGAACCCCAAACCCCGAACCCAAAACCCTAATCCAACAGCACGCCAGGCAGCTATCGTCGCCTGTACCTCTGCTAGCTCGGCATCCTCTCGCTGCCTCCTGATCGCATCTGATACGAACGTTGAGAGTTTCTGTGGGGGATACCATTTGGGGTTTCCTTATACGAAGGACTATAGGAATTTGAGGCCTATACTGGGGTCCCCCTATTCACGGCGGAACTACCATGTAGCAGCATGTAGCATTCTTTTATATAGATGTTTCCAAAGTTAAGAAGCTCCTTCTGAAAATCCGTATTGCAGGGATTTCTATACTATATTCGGAAATACAACAAGGGAACACAATTCTTACAAACTGTTTGGTGGACTAGATGGGGTAGTAGGGCATCGGGTTGTACAGGGGCAAATCACGGTCGTGGGGTTGAATGTGCGTTTTCAAATCAGGGTTTTGGCTTAAAACCTTGGCCTCAATGCAGCTGAAAAAAACCCCGAATAACCTTTGACAGGATCTTGATTGAACCGTATTTGGAACCTGGGAGTTGGGTGGGGCAGTACAAGATCCACTTCAAATACTACAGCACTGCTGCTGCTGCTGCGGCTACAATTGCTACTATTGTTAATGATGCTCATACCGCTAATACTGCACTGCTGCTACTACTACTGCTGCTACTGCTGCTGCTACTGCGCCTACTGCTGCTACTGCGTCTGCAACTGCGACTGCAACTGCAACTGCCATTGTGACGGCGACTACTGCTGCGAGTGCCGCTGCCACTGATACCGGCACGGCTACTACGCCTCCTCCTACCCGTACCACTACCCCTATACCCCGATTCCTGCTCCTGCTCATACCCTTACCCTATTCCTAATCCTGCCACTGCTACTCCCACTACTACTCCTCCTGCGAAATCTTATAACTCCTATTCTTTCTCGCACTCTCCTGCTGTTAAGTAAGAAGCCAACATGGCTAACCAATGCAACTAGGCCCAAAGTCACAATTTGAATTATCCCAATTTTCGGGCATATATATATATATATGTATATGTATACATATACATATACATATACATATACATATATATATATATGTCAATATGTGTACATATATACATATGGCGGAAAAATTCTTCCGAGCCGTTGCTCTTTCCTGCTGGTCCCTGACGCGGAAATCCTAATTTCTGCAAAGGGATAGAGATGACGCTTTTTGTTTTGAGAACTCCACATTACACCTTTGCAAGGCAAGGAAAAATCACCCCTTTAGCCAATCGAATTCTCGATTTTCTTTGTTTCCCACAACGAAACCCTCAAAGAATTAGTATGTAGTCTAGATAAACCTAAGCCTCAAACACCTGGCCCTAGACATCCCATTCAGGTACTTGGAACCCGAGTGAAACACCCAAATCTCAACCTCCGTCCTAAATTAAACCCTAAAGCCTCGACGCCAAACCCTAAAGCCTAAACCTCAACGAACCCTAAGCCCAAAACCGAATTCTGGCGTTCAGGGTTTAAGGTTTAAGGTCCCTGAACCAAGTCCCCTCATCCATCAGCCCATTGACCCTAATCCCTAAACATCCCTGAGCCCTTTAACCCTAAACTGTACGCACTCCCTACACCTCAGCCCCTCATCCCGTATCTCAAAACACCCGCAAGAAAGAGCCCAGGAGCCGTTCTTCGTTGGTAAGATCCTACCCATTACCACGGCTGGCTTGCGGGTCAAAGCGATTGACGTTGCGGGTTGAAGGTTGAGGGGTTTGGGCTTAAGGGTTAGGGCTTAAAAACAACCCCGACTCCCCAAGTTGGGACCCCTTATCATTGCCACCCTCTCATCAAGCTGTAAGCTTTTAGAAAATTTCTTATTTGCGCTCATACCAGGGTTTGGGATTCAGGGTTCAAGGTTTGGGGCTTAGGGTTCAAGGTTTGGGGTTTGGGATTTAAGGTTTAAGGTTTCAAGCTCCTGTGCAATCGTCAAGAGGGATTCCCTACCATCTCCGAGTGTGAGCTCGACACATGAACAAGTCTGCAATCGCTCAACTAGTCAAGTCACTATGGAGGGCTCAAGCCGAGTTTAACAGGTTGTCGACAGAGCGAGCGACCAGCCAGCGAGGCCAGCTGAAACAAGTGAAGGCAAGAACAGAGAAATACCAGATCAGACAAGCAGATACAGTCAAAAGCATTCCAGAGTCAATCCCTTGAAAAGCACATCTCATCAGCTTGCTCTAGTGGGGCGAGCGCCTCAGTGCACGCAAGTGACGTCCAATGTACAGCACGAGGGAGCATGGTCTTTCCACATTGCGGCTGCGTTAGCAAGGAAGTCCACTTACCGGAGCAAGTAGAAAGCAAATTATATTCTGCACTTTGCATCGTGCCAGGCAGGTCCTGCAGGACCGATGAATCTCGTGTCCATGGAACAAGGCACGTAGGACTGTCTCAAGCCCCAGAGTTCAAACTGCAGAGAGGCACCGTCCTGTGGCAATTGGACCTGGAAAGAAAGCAGCACGCGCATAAGCGCAAAGGCAGGAAAAAGGGAGTCGCGACAACGCACCGGTCGGCGACGCTTGCGCTGGTCCGGATTTGTATGTCCTGCGGCCGGGTCCATTTGAAAGCCAGGCCTGTCCTTGTTGCGCACGTTCTTGTCGCATCATGCGGCTGAACAACGCAGGCTCGCGGGGGTTCGGCGGTAAAAACCCTGATTGTCCACCCCCAAATGTCCAGCGAACATGTGAGGATGCCTCGCAGGCGCCATCCGTGTGCAGCAGTCATTTCTAAGTCGGGATTAGGATTGAGGTTCTCGGGAGGCACGGAATGTGTAAGGTGTTGTGGCTTAGGGTGAAAGGTTTACTGTTGAGCTAGCAATAATAAATGGGGTGACAATAGCATTTTGTTGCCGGGCCAGAAAAATCCCGGAAGACTACGTTTGCTTGCTAGCAAGTTCGGAGCCCGCAAAGATATAAACACGATCTATCGTCAATCATAAGGGAGTGGCAATAATAATATAGGCCGCCCAAAAATATCCCGATGTTAATAGATTCCCTTCTACTTGTACTACAAGTACTACGAGCTGTGCTACTTGGTTTAGTATCGCGACCCCCCCCCTCTCCGTAGACCAAAAACGCAAGACAAGATCTGGGGGGGCGGTATTTTGAGGTCAGTGGGACATTAGGGTTTAGAGAGCCTAGCTTATCCTTTGTTTTCCGGTTGAGCGTCCGTAGGGGTTCAGGGTCTTGGGTGTAAGGTTATCTGACTTGCTGTTGCGAAGCTTAAATTAGGTTACCATGATATGGGTATATAATATATGATAGGGCTTCCTTATTCCACTAACTTATTTCAAGTTCCTTAACAGCAGCCCATTTATGGTGCCAAGGCTTCCGGTTGAAAATCCAGATCTGGGCCGTAGGGCTTGAACAATGGAGCATCAAATGGAAAATCAATTGAAAAATTGAAATGGAAAATGAAATGGAAGCTACTATATTATTCAAGGCTTAAGGTATAGGATTTGGGGTTTATGGTGTTTTGTGGCTCAGGGGGTTTAGGAGGTCTAGGGCCTTAGCAGTTTGGGTTTAGGGTTCAGCGCTTTAGGGTTTAGGGTTCAGGCGGTTTAGGGTTTAGGGGGCTAGGGTTTAGGAGCCTGTCTTAAAAGTTGGATTTGACAATGTAGCAGGAAACGTCTGGACTCAAAGAGTGCTGCCAATGACGCGACAAACTCCATTCGCACAAACTTGAATAGTCACGGACACCGTCACCCTACGTGGGAGCTTCAAAGAAATGCGGTCTTTGTAATAGGGCTCACAAGATCATTGGGGCAATGCAGGGGGGAACATGGTTTTTGAAACCCCCGCTTTAGGATTTTAGGCTTGTACCCCTAGGGTTGTACCCCTGGGTTGGGGATCCCTTAAAGGGAATCTAGGGGACTATGTTGGCTCATATACGGGCTACATTAGGGCCATGTTGGGCAAACCCTTTAGGGGTACGACCTTAGGGGTACAACCCAGGAACGCTTGACTTTCCAACCCTAAACCCTAAACCCAAAACACCAGCTGCTCCATTGTCAGGGTTTAAGCCTACCAATACAACGTCCATCCCCGAGCCCTAAGGTACAAAGTGTAATTTCAGGGTTTAGGCTTTAGGGTTCACGGTTCTGTAATTCCGTAAACGCTAAACTTCCCTAAGCCCCGCAAACCTCAATATGCGGGTGGGATCCACACACAACCTCTAGCAGAACCAGCTAGTTTGCATAGACCCCCCAGAGAATCTCCACATAATCCACAAAATGTCAAGTTGCTATACCCCATTCGCACATGACCCCAATAATCCACATAACTCCCAGCACTGGATACGGAAGAGCCTCCCCCACATCCTTATCCTGGCTGTCAGCAGAATCCATCCGGCACCGCTGAGGGTAGACTACAATTTGTGACAAACAAGTGTTTAGGCATTATTATAAGGTTTAGGGCTTAGGGTTGAGGTTCGTCAGCTTTGGAGTTCAAAGTTAAGATCTGGATGTTAAGTTGATGACTGCCAACAGTGTGGTGGGCTTTTCCCGCGGGATTGCAGGGTTTAGGGCTTTGGGGCTGTGACTTAGACCGCGAGAGCCCGAACCCAATTTAGGAGGCTTGGGTTCTAGATTTCCAGTCTCCTTAGACCTACAATAAAAAATACTAGTTCTAATCATTCCTTTGGGTTTTACTATGATAAAACTTAAACCCTGGATCTACTATATTTTAATACAGTATATATTGAAGTTGGATAGGGTTTTGGGTCTAGGGTTTAGGGGTTGTAGCAAATCTGGAGCCAGGCTCGCATTCCACAATGGGCGCCTTTGTTTTGGAAAGAAAATGTGGGCAGAATGAAGTTGTGACATTCCCCTTCATGGAAGGGGCTCTGTGATTGTCGCCGCACTTACACGGCCACAGTGACAGAAAGCAAAAACATAAAGATTGAACGCCGCCGCCGCCGCCGCCGCCGCCGCCACCACCACCACCAACAACAACAACAACAACCACCCACTCAATGCACCTTGACATTGCAGTACAAAAAGAAACAACCTTAGAAAAGTAAATACTAACAACAATAAAATGGTAGTAACAATAATAATGCTAGTGATAGTAATGATTTGAAAAGTACAGTAACGATGATAGGAAGAATCATCTGAGCCCTAGACCCCTAAACTGTAAACACAGCAAGATTTGCAGCTTTAATGCCTCCACCATGCATTCAACCATATCAGGCCATACTTCATGCAGCACGCACCCACCCACATCTTTAGCTGCTACCCCGTGCGCATTGTACATCTATACGACAAGATGTTGCAGGGGCCAGAATAGGATCTGGGTGTACATTATGACACATTCATTCAAGGGCTGCTAGGGCATGAAAGCGGCAATTCTTCCGGCTTCTACATTAAAAGCCCTATAACGAGCCCGGATGTCAGCCCCCCGGTCAAAATTTCTTTTCCACTCTCTCTGTCATTTGATTCTCCATTATGGCGATGCATTTCATCAGAACAGGAACCAAAAGCTTTCAATGGAACTCCCTAAGCCCTGAACCCTAAAGGGCAGTCCTTGCTTTTTTCGGCCTCGATCGCAGTGGACATCCCATGTCTGAGATAAACCAAGCACAGAATGAAAGTTGGGGGTGTTTTACCTCTGGCTAGCAAGGAATGAAGCACTAGATCCATAGCTGTAATATAGATATATATACACATATACGTATAGCAGCTTCCATTCTCTTTTCCATTCCCTCGTTCCATCCAAACCCGAGGCAACTTGTTGGCGGTCCGGCCAAAGACCTCGGCCAAGAGTAGAGTAGGCCATGTACAGGAGTCATGGTCTTCATCCAAGCTGTTCACCACAGTTCACTTCGGTAGCACACAAGGTGCTTCCCAGATCACAGTCTTGCAAGTCATCCACTGGAGTCAGCCAACGATCCGTGAGTCCAAGGACAGCATGAATGCCTTGCTGTTCGTAGGGAATGAAATAAGGAATCCCTATCGTGCTCCCTATGTAAACCCTAAACCCCAACCCGTGTACAAACCCTAAACCTAAACCCTAAACCCAAACCCTAAACGCAATGATTCTTGTGCTCCAATCCTTTGACATTTTATCACTGCACTTTCAACCCAGGGGTTTAGGGATTAGGGTTCAGGGTTCCTGTATAGGTTAGGTGGACCCCCCACCCAGTAATAGTGACTATTCTGGATAATAAGGATTATATTAGCGTCCTGTTATATTCCGATTATACCACTATTACAGGGTGGGGGGTCCTCCTCATGTATAGGCCTTATGGCAGTACATAAGCCGCCTACACAGGCAGTGGTGGCTCTGCGTTGATGTCAGCTCCTATCTTTATGCCTACCACGGATTTGGGGGTTTAGGATTTGGGGTTTAGGGTTTAGGGTTTATGGTTTGGGGTCAAAACTCTAATCTAGGGTTTGGGGTTCAGACTGTGGGTTCAACGTTTGGGGTTTAACACAAACCCCCTTACGAGGGTAAACCCACCCCTGCATCCAACAAATACGGTTGGGTATAGGGTTTAAGGCTTCGGGTTTGGGGTTTAGGAATCAGGGTCTAGGTGGAGCCCTTTATCGCTCAGCCCTCATACCAACGTACACTAGTTGCGCCAAGACACAAAGCCCCTACACCTTAACGGCTTACACCCAGGGTTTATAGAGTTTAGGGTTTAGGGGTTTGGCCTGAACCCTAAAGCCCCTAAACCCTTGAATCTTAAACCCTGAACCCTAAACCCTAAAACCTGAGCCTTTAACCCTCAAGCCCGAATCCCCTACATCCCTAGACCCCTAAACTTTAACCCTAAACTCTCAACCCATCGGTCAAGGCTCCAGTTGCGCTTCCAATCCTGTTTTCAGGTTTAGGGCTCTTGCTGGCTTGTCAAAAATGGCTTAATGTGTAGGAGCTTACATGTATTGGGATAAACTATTACACAAAAATAGTATTTAGGGTTTCCCAAAGTCTCCAATAATGAAAAAAAGAAATGGAGTCGACCATTGCAGATTAAATAGAATCTGGAACCTTGCAGTTTAACTTGAGATCCCTTTTTTGTGGTACCCAGTAGATTAAGGGCCGTACTATACATACAGGATCCTAAAGGGGGGGTGGTTCAAGGGGGGAGGGTACAAGGGAGCCTTGGGGAACCTTGAGGAAGCTTAGGGAGTATAAGGGAATAATGGGGATTACTAGGTTACCTGCCGCCCTAGGAC